>DF241058.1:0-28672 GCA_000507305.1 Breviolum minutum Mf 1.05b.01
GTGTGCACTTTGTGAGTATCACAGGTCATTTGGCATTACTACAAAGTGAAGGCAAGAGCGTCGAGGAGGCAAAAGTTGTAGCACCTCGTCAATGGTGGTGTCGTAGGCTAGCTGTTGAGCAATGGAACGAGAGTGTTCAGGTGTTCGCACTTCAACGGTCAAGTGAAAGGTGCTACGTGGATGCCAAACCTGAAAGAGATACCAAACTTCATGTTGTACTGCTCTTTTGATCTCATCAACTTCCAAGTCTAAGTCGCGACTCTGCATCAAATGCATCAATGGGTATTCAGTCAGGCTTGCTGTGCCGTGGTCATGACTGAATGCCATCAGGTTGATATCAGGTGGTGCAAGGCGGCTCAAGTTGACCGTGATGGTGAGGTCAATCCGATCACGTCGATGAGGTATGGAAGATGAACTTTCCGTAGTGAGAGTGTTCCAGCTTCAGACATGACCACTTCCGGGAAATTGAATCAAAAGCGGGTGGACCAAAGGCTGCGTCATTATGTTCAATGTCTTGATCTGATGAGGTTCTAAGCTTAGCCTCCAGTTATGTTCAAAAAGATGCAAGCTCTATTTTGTGCTAACCAATGCAATCAGAAACTGTAGCGGCAAAGTCAATGTCATATCAGCTTTCTTGACACGTATGTATATCTATATTGAAGAGCTTCCAAAATTTATAATGTAGGTAAAATTAGGTAAAACACAAAAAAAATGAAGAGCTTCCAAAATTTATAATGTAGGTAAAACACAAAAAAAAACTTGGTGTACACCTTCTCCTGTGTGAAACAGAAGCTCTAAAGCCAGCTGGAGAACGAAAGCAGCTGCAACTGACGTGTCGTAAAACCAGGTTCCAACCTTCTGGTATATTATTGCTCATGATATTGAAATCTATCTCCACAGAAAAAATGGTCCCAAGCGAAGTGTATTTGACATTCTTGCATAAATTAACGCTGCAGCAATCGAGGCACCTACAACAGCGGTGCGTCGATCCACTCGAAACCTGGCACAGGAAATTTTAAGAAATGTTGTCAACAATGACTGGCTCAGCCTGGGGTGCCATACATCAAAGCTTGAAGTGGCCAAACCTCAGAATGCAACAAGTGGACAGTGCATGGGTTAGCAACCTTGGCGGTCGCCCGCAGAACCTTCTGTGCACAACTCTGTAGTTGTGTCACCACAGCCTCCCGACCATGTTCACGAAAGGTGTCCTTCAAGGACTCCAGTTGTTCTGCCATGGCCTAATATCCACAAACTACAGTATATCCTAACATCTGTTGGAAAAAATCTTTGTCATTACCCAAAGCATCTCACAGTATCCTGTGTCTTATCCATTGTAACTACTATAGTGGGGTCAGCACAGACACGCCTCTGCCACTTGGGATGTGTATTTGACATTCTTGCATAAATTAACGCTGCAGCAATCGAGGCACCTACGACGGCGGTGCGTCGGTCCACTCGAAACCTGGCACACTCAAAACCAATGTCACAAAGTGAACTGGTAATTGATATCTGCTTTCATGTCACAGCGTGCTGCGCAACAATATCTACAGCAAACATCTTTCGAAGAAGGCAAAGTAATTTGGTCCTCTCACCATTCCCAGATTCGGCACAGACACGCCTCCTCTCGTCCTGTGACGGTCTGAGCCACTTTGTTACAACAGTGTGAGAATCGGCAAAGAAGCGCGTCCTCTCGGCGCCTGTCTGGGCGAGTGGCGCCACATCAAGGAGTTACTGTCCAGCGAGGTGCTTTCACCTTCGCCGGGGTCTCCGTCACCAAGGCACCCGCTGGGCGCTTCGCTCCAGCCTCCACCGCGCGGCCATCGCAGAGAAGGTCCCAAACCTGTCGCGTTTCCACCTGAAACGCCGCGCGCTCGAAGTCTTTCAAAGGGAACATTTTCTCCTTTGATGTTTCTGCCTAAACCAAAGCACAGATGCATTCTAACTACTAAGCGTGAAATTATCGCAACAACTTGAATTCTATGTTCTGCAAAATTCCCCTCTTACACAGATGACTCGAGCCACAACAACGTGAATAAATTTGGACACATCCAGCAAAATTTGCAGCATTCATCACGGTAATGCTATAACATGCCGTCACTCTCACATTCCAGTTTCATTGAGTTTCCAACAAAGGTAAATTCACGCATCCCCAAGACTGAAGTTTCGTGCAACCTTGCGCCAACAATAATGACGAGTCATGTCCGACATAATTCAACAGTACGCACACAGATGCATGTATCGTTAGAAAACATTTCCACAAGCAGAAAAAAAAAGCGACATCGTTCCTTCTATGGCACACAGTATAATGTAATGCAAAGGTCGGGGCAAGCGCGTGCGTTGTCGTGTGCTACCTGGCCAAACGTCCACTTGGTTACATGGTGCCAAATCAAACGCTAAATCTTCAAATGTATGTTTTCAACCGCAAAAAAAAAACTACACGTTAACCCCATGTACGTACAAGCTTCCAAAAAGAACTGCGAAAAGCTATACGTTAACTCATGTCACGTACACGCTTCCAGAACAAAACAAGTTATAAGGCCAGGGCAAGACTGTACGGTTAAAACAAGGTAATGACGTTGAAGCCGAGCAATCGACGTACCTGTCATCGAGTCTGACCAAGGTCAAAAGCCAGCCATGACTATCAAATGCTGCCTGACCAAATGTCAACTTGGTCACATGGTGCCGAATCAAACGCTAAATTTCCGCTAAATCTTCAATTGATTCCAAATGTATATTTTCAACTGCAAAAAACTACACGTTAACCCATATGTAAAGTCAACACTTCCAAACAAATCAAGGTCGAGCAATCGACGCATCTGTTATCGGGTCGGACCGAGCTCCGAGCCAGCCATGACACAAGAAGAGATGCGCACACCAACCAGACATACTCGAGCCAAAACGACTTCAGCTGTCTTCCCGGTGCGAATCCAAATGTGCCCACATCACTAAGGGACCTTCACCAAATCACGAATGTCCGATCAAACATAACGAAATGCACATATCATATTACAAGAAACCGTGTAGACATGTCAGAACCTGCTTTCGGGAAGGGCGTTTCCTACCACTCAAGTACTACTCCATATCACACACCACACAAGCCGTGTTCATTGCTGTCCGACACTGTACTACAAAGTGCTACTCCAGTACAACTCTGTACTACAAAGTACTAGTCCGGTACTACTCTGTACTACAAAGTACAAGTCCAGCTCTCCAGCAGCAGCACCAGCGCCAGCAGCAGCAGCAGCACCACTACTAGCACCAGCAACACTAGTGTCAGTACAGTATCAGCGCTACCAGCGTCAGTACCAGCACTAGCCACTACCAGCAGCGAGCAGCACCAGCACTAGCAGAAGCACTATGCAGCTCTGACTCCTTGGGCACGATTAGTGTTGGATATGAAGGAATTGCTTCTTTCTTTTGATCGTCATCTGATTACATGCCTCATTGCCAATCAAGTGCAGGGCCACGATTCCACCGTTTCAGGTGCTCGACACGATCTCACGAAAGAGTCGCAATTTCACTACAGTTCGCGTGATCAACACGCACGATCTTACGAAAGAGTTCGTCGGGCAGGTAAGAAATCGCATTTATTACAGTTTCGCGCGATCAACACGCACGATCTTACGAAAGAGTTCATTGGGTAAGTAAGAAATCGCAATTTTACTACAGTTTCAGGCGATCAACACGACTAGTACCAGCAACACGAGCGTCAGCACAGCACCAGCGCCAGTACCAGCGCCAGCACCAGCGCCAGCACCAGCGCCAGCACCAGCGCCAGCACCAGCAGCACTAGGACGAGCACTAGCACTAGCGGTATCAGCCACCACCAGCAGCAAGCACCACCAGCACAGCAGAATCTCAATTTTATTGCAGTTTCGGGCGATGGACACGCACGATCTTACGAAAGAGTTCATCTAGCACCAGCAGAATCGCAATTTTCCCATAGTTTCGGGCGCTCGACACGCACGATCTTACGAAAGAGTCGCACTCAGCACGGCAAGATCGCAATTTTACTACAGTTTCGAGTGATCTACATAGCTTCCCTTCCACAACTCTTGGATTCAATATTTAGGGAACACATCTGACGGCTTCACCATACTGGTGCAGCCGCCTGCCTTTCTTTATTTGATTTAAATCGCTTACGTTTGTTATGCAACATACCAACAAGTACAACGTTCTCACTCCATCTGAGTGTAGGTGCACACTTGCTCCATAAGAGGAAAAAAAAACCTGGAGGCTTCACCATACAGGCGCAGAGTGTGTCTTCGCCATCTAGGGGCATCCACGCGCACGCTTCCACCGTCGAACCTTCGTCTGGAGCACACTCGGCTAACACAATTGTCACTTTAAAAAAAAAAAACAAAAAACAACTCTCTCCCTCCTCTATCTTTGAGACCAATGCAAATGGTCGCTCCATTTGTATGACAGCAGAGTTAATGGACCAATACGCCTGGAAAGACTCCATCCCTTCTTGCTGCTGCCGTTTCACCCTGCGCTGCTCTTTTTTAAATTTCCTAGTCTTGCAGTACTAGCTGACGCTTCTGCTGCATTCGCATTGTTTCACATCAACTAATTTTATTTGAGCACAATTGGCATTATTCGCCACCAGTGAGGTTGTTAGCCAACAGTCACTCGTGCCAAATAATTGCCACATTCCGCCTTATCATCCAACGTCAGTGGACCGGTTTAGTCATACGTGCTCTCAGCGGTGCCATTACTAGCCTTTACTCTGATGACTCGGAATGCCGGCGACCCACACTTTCAATCTTCGGATTGTACTCTTTCTTGTTGTTTGTTGTTGGTTCGTTGTGGAAATTTGCAAACTCACCTTGAAGGCACTCTCTAGGAGACTGCTTCTAGATGATATGTACAGTTGTTATTTCAATACAGAAATCATTGACCTCGATTGTTATATAGTTAGTGCTGCCAGAAGGACAACCGCCCGGACAACGAACTTCGTTGAGCCATGCAGCCATCAGACAAAAAAAAAATTGTCATAGTGAACAACACACATCCATCTACTCTTCTTCTTCCATCTCATTCTTTCATAGATTCTTTTCTTTGGTGAAAAAACATTCTCTTCTTGTTTGTGTCTGCTTGCTGTTGACCGACAATGTCACGCACTCGTCCGGCAATGCAGGAAAAAAAATCTTCTTATTTGTGTCTGCTTATGTCATAGCTCAGATCTTCTCTCAAATTTTCACTAGTGCTCTCCGTTCTATCTTTAACGGTTTTTGACTCTTGTAGATAGTTTCTCGTGATTCCCACTCCGCTGAGTCAAGCTGAGGGTACTAACTGGACGTCAGCAGGGACTGCGGCTCCTGACACATGCCATGCAGCCGCTACATTTCGCCATGGGTCCGGCATATACGAGGGAGAGTTATCAAGTGGACTGAGCGCTGTTGCCCTTCTCCACTAGGGATCACTAATCTAATGTCTTGGAGGTGGGATGTGAAACTATATGAACTTCGTTGTCCTATGACTTATAGCCGCACAGTGGCCTATAGACATACGTGCAAATTTTGGTGTCCGCCACTTGACTTGACGAGAGTGTTGGAATCATTGTCAGAGCGCCAAAAAGCTTGAAGTGCAACTCACACAAAGCAAGCTTTGATGCCTTCCGGAGGGTCAGAGCCAACTCTTTGGAGCTATAACATAAACCTAGTTGAGGCACAAATGAACGCCAGCAACATTGTCGTTCCCTGGTGGCAACTGGGACGCTGCCTTGTTTTCAGGTAATCCACATGGGAGTGACATGTCCAAATGCATGATTAGTTACTTGCGAGCAGGAGGATGAGCTGGAACAAACTGGTCATACTTTCTTCTCCCACAGTCAGCGCCAACATGCATATCTGACTATCTGACTAGCCCAGGGGACCTCGAGTGCTTCTTCTCGGAGGATACAGCGCCTGTGCTTCCTCAACAAGGGACGGCATGCAGAGACCACCTTTGTCCCTGCTCTGGGCTTGATGGGGTGGATACAGGGTGTTGCTTTTTTGGAGGACTGAACGATCTGCTTATATCAGCATGGTGGCTGGCATGAGTCTTGCCAGTGGCACGGAACAGCTACCTGTCTCGTAACTTCGGCAGCTTTTGCACTGCTCCTAAGGTTGATAAGACCACAAATTGCTTGATCCTGAAGGCGCTACACCATCCTTAATATGGGGTAACAGCCATAAGTTCCCTGTGAGGCGGAAGGCTCTCAAGATCTGTCAAGGAGTAGCCATCGAACCGTATGTTCTGTCTGGTTGATTACCTGCTTGAGATGTCGAAGGTCCCTGACGTGATATAACGAGGTCCATCACGGGCGCTAGTGCTCCAACGTTACTACATCACGTGGCCTACGTAGATAATGATGCACCATTTCCATTGGTTCCAGAGGTTTCATTAGATTCCTCTGCCTCAGACAGGTTCCATTGCTCCGGGGCTATCACTAAGTACACAGGATCTACTTTGCATTAGGGCACACTTACCTGGATAATGTGGCACGTGACGTGAACATTATGCCTCGGAGCATCATGCTCAAAGGCTCCAGAAGGAGAAGAGTGTCAGAGCTCTCTTGTGCATTTTCAGTCTTTTCAACTTCGCATCTTTCGACAATTGTGGTGGCATCCCACGGGCACCAGCAGCGATTTCTTTTCCGAGAACAACTGAGACACTGCCTCACTGACGAGCAGTCCCTGAAGAAGGTACAGGGAGCTGCTCCCTTCGCAGTGCATGTTACCAACATGCGAAGGCACAGCTCAGGGCAAATCTCCTCATGATTTGGGATGCCCGCCCCTTTCAGGACAGAGAAGCAAACCTTGTTTCCAATGGCGTCAATATTTGGCGCCGCCTCACTATCAAGTGGTACACCTTGATACAACATCTCAGTACCTGGGGGAGAAGCATGAGTGGTGGCCTATTTATAGATGGGACAGGGGCACATGCCTATTCACCCGTTGAAGGCATGGCCTTTCGGTGAATGGTGGATGCCAGCGGCTTCAACCGGCGCTTCCACCTCATCTGGCGCTGCTTGCTGCTGGTTGCTCCGATTGATGACCACCTGGTATCGGACCACCATGTACCTCTAGAAAGGAGCGCTGGTTAGACATAGTCAAGAAATCAGATTGTATGACTTCGGTCACTAGGCCCAGGACTGCATTCTGGTTTCACACACACTAGTGATCTCAGGGTGGACTGGGCGCTGTTGCCTTTATCCACATGGAACCTAAGATTGTAAGGTCTCTCATAAGGTCAGGGCAAAAATTCTTACAGCACGGTTGGCCATGGGAATGAACTTTCAGGTTGGCTGTCGATGTAATTTGCATCTTCAACATAATTTGATATTTCTTTGGGAAGCGGTGGGAACGGGGTATCCAGCATTTTGCCTATGCAGGACATCACCCCCGGTTGATGTACGGACCCATGCATGTCCCTGACGGTCCCTATAGCAGCCTTGTTGGTTCCCTGATGCATCTGAAGTATCTTGCCTGGTTCAACGGTGCCTCACCCACGGGAGGCGCTCACTGACAGAATCCATGATGCTCAAACGATCTCCGGGCCCGAAGGTCTAAGGGGTGCCTAGCTCCACCATCGAGCTGCCTCAGGGATCTTTTTCTCATTGATTTCGTCACTGAGTGCAGTTGCCCCTCCAGGAAGATGGAGCCAAAAGGAGGCGTTGTGATATGGGAAGAATAAGGAGCACTAGACGGGCATCTGCAAGAATTCTGATTATTGGACTCAAGCCACTTGGCTCAGGTCGCCATTCTGGTTCAAACAATCACTAGCGAATTTCTCAAGTGGACTGGACGCTGTTGTCTTTATCCATTTGCTGTAGTGTGGTATTGCAGTTGTTGGCTGGGAACTGTCTCCCTTACCATCAACCTTAGTGTCCTACAACCAAAGACGTCAAGAAAGCGTTGGGGCCTTCTAGGTTTCTTATCACGTCGTTAGGTTGGGGATTCCGCTTGCACTTTTCCCTGCAGGTCCTTAAACCGTTCACCCTTGTTCACTCCCAGCTTCACCAGATGCATCTGATGTAGGCGACGTGATTCAACGGTGCCCACCCCAGGTGACGCAAGACAAGCGGAGAACATTCAACCACTATTTCAGTCACGCCCAAAGCTCAAACGGTTTCTGGGTGTGGAGGTCTATCGGTTGGCTCCACCCTCTCGTACCTTTCAGTGTTGTGCAGTTGGCTTGGACGACTTTGTTCTTTGCAAGCTACGGGCAGCAGGAGACGCCACCAGGCGCTTCGATGTTGTCACTGACAGGGGCCACACTGACCCCGCCAAGAATGGTGATGCTTTTGAGATACTGGGCATTATGACCACCTTGGCAGACAGGAAGGACACTGTAAAGTGTTGTGACATTCTCAGCTAGGGAGATGACCGTGGAATGACCTAAATGCATGGCCATTCTTTTGACGAATGGGCCTTGAGTAGGGTTTGAATTCCACCGATGTCTACATATACAAGGGTGCTTTGCTATCGGTGGAACCATTACGGAGGCACTCTCAAATGGAATTCTGCCATTCGACCGTACGAGCTGACCATACTTACCTTGACATTGGTGCAACCCTAAGCGTTCAAGCAACATCTTGACAGATGGAACATTCTTTGTTCTATGCTACTGAATATCCTCAGGTGATGGTATTACACGACTACACGGCTGGGCGCTGTTGCCTTTACCGTGCTATGGGGCGAAATGAGCTACCAATAAGTTATGTTAAATGCACTGTTGTGCAAGGGTGGGAGAGCAATACAATTGCGATAGCATCCAGGTGACCATAAATTGTGACACATGGAGGTGCCAGAGGGCGTGCCATCAGTTTCTACTCAATGCCCCGGCCTTCTCCGTGTTCTGGAGCCCTCACAACGTGGTGCACCCTTGAGGTTGTCGCCTTGCCAGCCTTCATCGAGGAAGCAGCTTTCCAGGAGGCCCCTGCCTAGCCATACGTGCACCTGCTAGTGCGGATGCTAGCGCTGTGATCCCCCCTCCAGAGATGCAGCCGTAGAAGGGCAGCCACCTGCCTCCATGAGAAGACATGATTTGCGCGTTTTCATTGCAGGTTGAGCGTGGGAACATATGATGCCCAAACAAGCTGCATACCATTGAATCTTGACAAAATGGCATACCTTTCTTGCGAAATGCACTTTTCTTTCTAAGAGGTCAGTAGGTGGCCAACCACGACGGTAAAAGAACACGCGTACGTGGAAGAGTGGGGACTGCCCTTATGAGACGTGGAGACAGGGCGGAAAACTGCTTCAGTGGGGTATGGGAGACTGCTTAGGCCTCTTGGTGCTTCTTCTCTCTTACCCCTTACCACATGTCCTTGCGGCATCCAGGTTGACATTGGCGTCTGTCGCGGACTCCTGGCTCGTTGACCCTCGTGTCGGATGCGACAAAGCATACATTACCACATTGGTATGCAACAGACATTTGCCTACAGTGGAACTATCTCATGATACAAGAGAGGCTGGGCAACAGTACCTGGAATTCTACTTTACCTTCGTCAGGGTGTACTACTTGACCACAGTGGAAGGGAAGGAGTTTCTTCCAGGATCATCTTTGAGTAATCTGGACTTCGGAAGCAGGTTCAAAGACCTTGCTTGGTGTCGGGTATGTGCATTGTGGCTCTACCACCTCAGTGGTACTCCTACCTTGCGCAGTTTCATCTAAGAGGACGTGGGTGAACCAACTTCTCACCCTTGTTCATTATTGAAATGGCTAAGGGCTACCACCTACATACTCTGCAAGACCTTGAGTCAGTTGGGACATTTATATGTTGAATTTGCTATGGCATCGCGGAGCTGTACTGAGCGGCTTGGGGATTTTCTGAAAGCGTAGAGTTTCACGTAGTTGTCTGGGTGTCTTTCTGTGTTGTTTTGGCTTTGTGTTTTGTTTGTGTTGCTTTGTTTTTCAAAGACACCTAGCTTTCCTTCTCACCTATTCTCCAACATGTGGGAATAACCAACCAAAGACAAAACTTTTTTATGACCGTCTGAGCCTCGAGCGCGCACGGCATGGGCACAAAAAAAAGCACCTTAGCAGCACGGAGCAAAAAAAAGGACGATGCAGGACCACCACCTACTAAAACTTCGAGACATTGAGTCACTTGGGACACCTATTTGCGAGATTTGGTATGACATCGTGAAAAGTACTGAGCGGCCTGGGGATTTCTTTTCTGAAAGCGTAGTGTCTCACCTAGTTTCCTGGGTGTCTCCTTGTGTTGTTTTGGTTTTGTTTTTGGTTGGGTTTGTTTTGTTTGTAACTGGAAGACACCTGGCTTTTTGCTTCACCTATTCTCCAATATGTGGGAATAGTTAATCAAAGACAATATGTTTTGATGACCGTCAGAGCCTCGAGCGTGCACGGCATGAATTCAAAAAAAATTATCATTCGAAGTCTTTGGCCAAGTGCAGGGCCAAAAGTTTCGTTTGATACCTCCACAGTCGAAGTCACATCCATCCACACGAGCAAAGAGGAACCTCTTCATTTATCCACAATCGAAATCACATCTAATAGCGAATTAAACCAACAAATTCGAAAACAAATTAATTTTCTGAAGAAGAGTGACGGAAATTCCTCCGGAGTCGCGTCATCAATGGTGCACAGAATCAAGGAAAATCGGCGCAGAGAATGAAAAAGCTACCTTCATACTTTCCCGTGTCCAGGAGAGCCGTAGTCTTCCTACTCTTCGTTTGTCCACTGTATCAATGACCTAGTATAAAATGTTATTTGATGTTGAAGGTATTCTGTAGGCTTCTGACAATGTGTCCCAACAGTTTGATCCTTTTTTTTTGCAGCACTTGGTTGAGTGGACGTGTGGCGTTTAGCGCTTCGAGACTGTATGAAAAATTGGAGACGCGGACTGACTGGAAGACTTGTACTTTCCATTTCTTTGGACCGTTCGCTTGTTTCCAGAAAAGGAGAAGTTTTTTCAAAAGTGGGGGGTAAGGCAGATTCTACGTGAAATTTCAAGTCCAGGATCAACCCGTTTCGCAATTTCGGTACCTAGGTATGTGGTTTTGTCCACACTTTTCAAAAGTGTGCCATCTCGGAAAGTTATTTTGTTGTTTTTATTGGATGCGATGTATGTGCATTTGTCTTTGTTCAGCTTCATATTAAAATATTCCGATTCATCCTCAATCAGTTTTAGGTATGTTTTTGCAGTTTTAGTGTTTTTCGCTACCACTAGCGTATCGTCAGCATATAGTAACTCATGGAAATTTAACCCTTGCAGTGTCTTCCGGTTTTGCGGGTCATTGTTTTTGCTGTTAAAATTTGCAAAAAGTACATGCATAAGTAGGATAAAAAGATACGGACTTAATGGAAAACCTTGTCTTATTCCTGAATGTTGTGTTTTCCATTCACTGGTATCATTTCCATGTCTGGTTCGAAATTTGGGTGTTTTGTATAAGGCTTTGATGTTGCAAAGGATTTTTGGGTGGAGATTTAAACGTTCAAGTGACTCAAACAGTTTTGTATGAGAAACTTTGTCAAATGCTTTCTCCCAGTCCAAGAAAATCAGTATTATGTCCGGCTTCACCTAGATCCTGGAACCGTCTCACACAAAACAACGGTTCTGACGTACTTCTGCCCTTTCCAAAACCAAATTGCGTGTCGTGTAATTGGCTATCAACTGCATTGGAAATCCGTGTTTGGTAAATTTTGGTTAGAATTTTGTAAGAAGTGTTCAATAAAGAAATTGGTTTGTAATTTTGCGGGAGTTCTTCATTTCCTTTCTTGTAAATAGAGACTACTTCAGCTTGTGTAAAGTCAGTAGGTATCTTCTCTTCGGCCCACATTTGGTTCAATATTTGGGCTGAGCTTTTAATATTACCTTCATCGAGGTATTTATAAAGTTCAGTAACCGTTCCGTCTGGTCCAGGGGCTTTATTTGTCTTCAGTGAATTCACAGTCTGCTGAACTTCTTCTACTGTAATTGAACCTGCTTCGATGGGAGGGGGGTGTCTAAATATCAATGTTTTGTCTGTTTGCTCTTCAGGTTGGTGTATGATTTGTGCCCAGTGAACCTTTTCTAGATATTCTGCGAGTGCATCCGCTTTTTTGTCAAGTGTTACTGGCCTGCCGTGGATGTCTTTCAACTTATAAAAAGATGGTGTGAACGCTTTTTTCTCAGACTTGATTCCCGCCCATTTGCTTTTTGGAGTCGTCCAATCCTCTAATCTTGACAAACTTCCAATATATGAAAGTCACTGGTGTTGTCCTGTGTGTGGTGTACTTTGAGAAACTAATAAAGATGGAAGAACTCATTGTAGATGATTTTCGCATCTTTACAAAAATTTCTCAAAAGATTGCGTGTTTGCAAAATTTTGTTTGAGCAAACTTATTTGAAAACCTGCTTCACTTGTTTTGCTGTGGTTCAAAACGTGCAAACAAATAGTCTTGCTAAACTTACCCCTTAACCAGTTAAACATCAATGACGTATCTCCGCTAGCTTAAGTTGTGGTGTGGGTGGGAACGTGCGTATTTGAGTCAAAATTGCAACACGTGCCCTCCATACCCCC
Organism: Breviolum minutum Mf 1.05b.01; assembly: GCA_000507305.1. NCBI lineage: Eukaryota > Dinophyceae > Suessiales > Symbiodiniaceae > Breviolum > Breviolum minutum. The sequence goes on from DF241058.1 coordinate 12,516, forward strand.
ATTGGCGCAAGTGCAGTGGTATCAGTACCGAGCATGCGCAACATAAATGGTGAGCAAGGCTATGTAATAGCATGCAAGTCCATACAATGTGTCTCACTCCCCAATGCCAAAGGCAGCGCAATTAAAAAGATGACAGGACAAAAAAGTGCGTCAATCAAATCAATGAAATGCAAGATGTCGTGATATATGTATATATTTAGATATACGTATATATAAGATTTGCTAAATATAATTATAAAAGCGGCCCGTGACAAACTTCCAATATATGAACGTCACTGGTGTTGTCCTGTGTGTGGTGTACTTTGAGAAACTACTAAAGATGTCAGATGTCTCCACTGAACCGGCTGAATCTGCGAGGGTGAACGACTGTTTTTGACTGCTTTTGTTTTGTCGTCCGTTCTGCAGCTGGCTCTCTTTTTTGCGGCAGACATCAACATGAATGTTGTTCATAACTAACATTGCATGTTTTCTGCCGCATGGCTATAAGAATGAGGGCCGCATGAATGGAACGTGAAACCCACATTGTGACAGTCATGCTTCAACAAAGGTATTTTCAGGACTTTTTTTTGAAAGAAACCAGCTTCAAAATCTATGCCACTCTTGTGTTTCCTCTTTATTTGGACCATTTGTCAACTGCCAATGGCCCTATGATAGTGATGATATTTATGGAAGGCTCTCAGCGCTCCGTGGAAGTAAATGACTCTTGCATTCACTCTTTGTCGATGAATTTGTTGACACGGTTTGTACCAGTTTGTCTTCTTTCGAAGTTCTCACATCTCACTTTCTGTAGCTTCAATGTGCAACATGAAACATCTCTTGGCTCGCGTTGTGTTGCAGGTGGATGTCATGGACGCTGACATACCTCAAGTCCTGGCAGCTTGTGCTGACTTTGGCCAACCCGCCTTGATTAGTCTCGCACCTTCGTACCAGTCGCTACTTTGAAATGGCAGATCGAATCCTCAAGTCCTTCGTGCGCTGCCAGAAATTCCGCCCTGGAGCTGGCGTTTCAGGTTCGATGGAGCTGTGATTTTTCCCAAAGCCACACAGGGCGGTTGGAAAAACTTCACAAATTTTGAAGTTTTGCAGGAATGTTTGCGAATGCTAGCAATGTTTTCACTAAATGTCCAGGCAGAAACCATCACTTTCCAGAGATCATACCAGCTAGTTTTCAGGCCCAGAGCAAGGCGAAGCCGTTCAGCAGGCCTTCAAACTTCTAGAAGGCACACTGTGCAAAAACAAACAGAATCAGCCGAGTTGCGACATTTTTTGCTTATACAACTTGCAGGTGTTGGCTTCTTCAAGTCTCTTTTGGAGGCGAGTCTTCACCTCTGATGCATTTTGTTTTCTTGCTTTCCTAGAAATCCATATTGTAGTATATTGTTTTCCTTCCTATATCAGTTGAAAATCTTCCCTGCCAGAGGTCGCTTGGTCTGATCATTTTGCAATTTTGAGATTTCCTTTCATTTGTCTCCCATCGGCGGCTGTGCTAGATGCCTTTGCCAGATCACTTTGTTTGTCCACATCTCTGCGTTTGCGTCTTTTGTTTCCATTCACTCCAGTCTCTGCATCGAGGTTAGGGTTCTTTTTGTCAACTTGAATCCTCAGTCATGGGGAGTTTGTGTCAGTTTGCTGCATAAAGCTTGCAGTCGAGAGTGAGACTGAAAAGAGGCCAGTACCCATTAGTGGAAGCAGTGCGAATGGAAATCATGTTTGTGCCAAACTTGCAGGAAGAATCCAGGATATGCAATGTAGTCGTGCCATCGTCTCCTGTGGAGAGGCGTGCACAAGCTTTGAAGGATTTGAAAAATTATCAGCAAACTGGCCGGGACCTGGTCTCTTTGAACGTTTTTGTTTGGCTGCAAGATGCACTGAGAGGTGCAGTCATGGAAGGGTAGCAGATTCTCTGGTCCCTGGCATTTTTCCCAACACTCTGGAGGCACGGGGATTTGTCGTTCTTTGGTTGTATCACTCTCTCACACACAGTTTTGACAAAGGAATCTTTGGCAAATGAAAGCTCTTGAGATCTTCGAGGTCAACCCAATCTATTTGACCTTTGCGAATGGATTGAGGTTCAGCAACTACTACAGCAGCTTGACACGGTCAATGGAACCATTCGAGCGCTAGACGAGGTTCAAAGTTGGAGGGGTCGGCTGGACTACTTTCCCTCCGGTTCCATCTGCATATGTGTTGTGTTATCCTGCCGAAGTTGTTGCCAAGTCAAGCCTGTTCCTTGGCTTTGATTCGTGACTGATGCTTGCGCACTATGTGTTGCATGCTGTGATGGATTTGGATTTCTCACACTCACCACATGATAAAAGATGGCAATGCGATTAGTTTGGAGGTTCTACGTTGACAGCAGGTAAGTCTGCCATCGAAAAATTCTGTTTGTTTTGGGCTCTGTTTTGGCCGCAGATGATTGCAGCAGAAAATATCCCCTTGACCGATCTCGGTGTGGAGCTCAGCGTTTTGCCCAAAGGGGCATCGGTGCTGATTCGTTGCTGTCGAGGCAATTCCTTTGCTCCCATCTCTGGTGAGGAGGGGTCAACTTGCAGACCAAACATCAGCGGATCCTTCAGATTCCGACATTTGCCAGGTTCCAGCTGCCTCCAACACATTGTCTTAGCCTTGATTGGAGTGCCAAAGGCTGTTTCAAGCACAGTATTTTTCATTTCTTCCTAGGCTTGATGTTTCTTTTTTGGCGTTGAGGCCTGGGCACATCCCCAATTCAGCTACACTGCCTGGACAGCCGGTGATTGAAGGTGGCAACAACAATCTTAGAGGCGAAGGTAGCGCTTTGGTCAGCAGAGACAATGTGCCAAGTCGGCGTTTGGCGGATGCCGAAGATACAGCTGCTTGGAGAACAAGAAAAATTGCTTGCCAGGATAGGCAGGTGGAAAAAAACACTTGGCCAACTTTTTTTCTGCTCTAGCTGGGGTTCGTACATCAAGGTCTAGGGGTTGGTGGGCGCCTGGGGTAATTTTCTAGACTGTTTCAAAAGGGGGCATGTGCTGATGTGTCCAGGATACAAGGTCAACCATAAAATCACTGTCGGTACTGTACTCGATAAATCTGTACAAACATCTCTGGACTGGACAGGAAAAATCTGGGAGTAAGTTGGGAATGATCTGGGAGGATTGGCCTGGGAATGATCTGGGAGAGAACCAGGAATGAACTAGGAATGAACTGGTGATGGCCCAAAATCTGGGAGTGACCCTTGAAGTGGGAATGTGGTGGGAGGTGGTGAGAAAGTTGCAGTTGAATGGAGGTTGAGGCAGTGCTTTAGCAGCGGTTTTGGACCAATTGACATAGCAAATAAGCAGGATTTGTTGGGTTTCGGTTGGTGACCAGGTGGTGGTTTGGGAGCACGAAAATTTCACATCGCTTGCGCACTGAGAAATCATATTGCTTGCGCACGGGCTGGTGGACCCGTCAGTTTCTGTGGCAAGCAGAGGCATTGGTGTCGTTGGACTGTGACATCTTTGGGCAGGCGCAGTACTTGGTGATGCTGGCGTATCATGCTTCCTGCAGGTGCGGTATGTTGTGACTGTGCCCCATCTCTCCACGTGGCAGGCAAAGTTTTTGGTCTTTCAATGAAACAGCATTGCTTAAGGACTCGTGGCAGGGGGCTGTGTTATGTAATCCTGGAGTGGCCCTCCTCGTGGCAGGCACAGTCAGTGGGGATGCTCCTTGTCGTGCAATGCGTGGTATACGTTGCTGCATGACGTTTGGCTGGGATGGGTGTGCACTCACCTTGTACCCAAAGCCTATCACTCCCACCCCACCTTGTGGGTGATCAGGATTTGCAGGTTTTTTGCCTAGGGGGGTGGTGCAGGGTGTCGCTGGAGGATCTTGCCCAAAAAAAAGGTGCAAAAATAAACAAAGAGCAGAACATAACCAAAACGTTTGCATGCTATTTGGGATCTATGCTGGTATAATTATAATTGTAGAATTGAATGCTTGAGGCTGATGTGGCTTCACTTTTGTGCTCTCCTGACAGTCCTCCACCACTTCAAGATATGGTTCCAGCTGTTTCTCCAAAGCCTCCCGACTCGCAGCAGCTTTTCCAAGTGGTGCCAGTCGATGTTTTGAAAGCGGAGTCAGCTCCAAGTGCAGGACCAGTGCTGTCGATGGCACTGCCCAAAGGAAAGAAATCCAAGAAACATGTAGCAGATGAAACTTCAAAGTCCGAAAATGGAGCTCCAAAATCAGAGCAAGATTTTGGAGAAAAAACTGCTGTACCATTGGAGGATGTGATTGAAAGTTTCTCTGAAGATCTGGTTGTCAGGTCTCAAGATGCAATCCAAGCAACTTGGGAAGAGATTCAGGTGGAACTGCCGGACAAGAGTGCAGACTTTGGCCTTCAAGAGCAGGCAATGGTAGCTGTTGAATCCACTGTTTATGGGCCTTATGGGAAGGTGATTGATGTGACGGATGAGCACCTTGAGCACCTCGAGCCTGAAGCAACGACGACCTCGATGGCCTTGGTGCCGTATGCCCCAACGGTGAAGAGAGTGAAGCCGCCGACGGTGAAGCCGAAGCTGACGGATGCCCTGGGCCGTCCTTTGAGGCGGCGGCGGCCTGCCCAGTTGTCGCAGCAGTTGCAGCGCTTCTCGCAGTTGCACTGTGGTCCGGCGTCACAGACGGCATCCCAGCGTCTTTGTGCGAGTCTCGCAAGGAAACGACGTCAGAGTCAACGACACTGGGTTCTATCGCAGGGAAAGAACGGAAAGAGAAGCTCTGAGGCAAAAGCAGTTGACTCCAAAGTGGCTTCAAGAACAACAGGGACTCCTGAAAGACCCAATGTTCTGTTCACTGGATTCTCACGTTCTGATCTACATCAACTAAAACAATCAGTGAACTGCTTGGGAGGATCAGCAGTAAGAGATTTGCCAGCTGGCCCTACTGCTGCAGAAACCCGTGTGGTTGTTCGATGCACAAGCTCAGATGAAGGTTGGATTGCTGGTGCACGAACCATCAAATACTTAGAAGCAGTGCTGGCAGGTGCTTGGGTCCTGTCTGCTGAGTGGGTAAAGGAGTCTATGCGTTTAGGTCATTGGCTGGCTGAGGCGAAGTTTGAATTGCAAGGAGATACAGCACAGATGGGTGGACCACCTAGAGGCCGGCACCATGGCCCTACACTCTTTTCGAAGCTTCGCTTTCACTTTGTGCCTCAAGTCAGGAAGCACAAGGACTGAACTGCGTTTGTGTCGATAAGATGTTGTTTGGATATGGTTGGACAGATGGGGAGATTGTGTTCTGGTATTGCTTTTTCATGTGCTGAGACAACCTCGCAGGACTCTACTGAGGAGGCCTAAAACAGTTTGTGTTCTGATTTTTGACGTGGCTGTTGGCAAATGATGTCTTGCAGCTTCGCACTGGCTTTGTTGGTCTTTGATTCATGAAGGCAGAAGGGCCTGCTCCAAATGAGCTTGCACGATTGGCCAGACGAGCTGGCGCAGAGGCTTGTTGTTTTGGATGATTAGTGGATGACGCCAGCCAACATCACATACCAAGATCCAGCAGCAGCAAAAGAACTACCCAGACCGTAGAATTTTTCAAGCAAGACTTCTTAGGCCACACTTTATGGCTGTGAGCATGTCGCTGTTTTTGTTGACAGGTGTTGGAAACACTTCGAAAGCTTCCTGATGCAAAGGATGGTGATTGGCAAAAGTTGCTTGCTCATGACAGTGACTACAGAAGTTCAAGTGCTGCAAAACAGCATTGTAGCAGATTGCTGGTAGTTCCTGGCCATCCAATTTGCCCATGAACAATCTGCATGGCCTGCGCATTTGCCTGCTAGGAGGACCCTCCGCATTTGTCTGACGACCTGTTGTCCAGGAAGCGAAAGCGATCTTCCGGAAAGGCAGGGAAGACAAGGAAGTGCCTGGTTGTGAATGCACAGATGTATCCGGCCCAGCGGCTGCTAGGAATCGCTAAGCTTGCCAAATTTGTGGTACATTCCTAAGTCTTTTCCTTCGTTTGTGCATCTCCCTTTCCTGGTCTTGTTCTGAGGTGGCGCAAACCTATCATGGTCACAGTACCTTCTAAGGCAAGTGCTACCAAGGCTCACTCCGTGTTTTTTACAAAGACTTTGGAACAGGTACCTCAACCCCTTTTTGCACCATGCACCAGTGCCAAGTTACTGGCAGGGTCGTGGTTTTGAAAGAACCGTCCGACTTGCCGATGAACTTGGGTAGGGTTCCTCAATGAAGCACAGTGAAAATTCAGGAAAGTGGTGTGAATATGATTATAATTATGACTATGACTACTTCAGAGTTGGAAGCAATGACAACAAACATAGAGAACTGACGAGAATGACGACGACGAAGACGAAGAGGAAGACGACGATAACGCTGACAACTACGACCACGACGATTACAACTACAAGGACGACGACGCTGACGAGGAGGACGACAACGTCCATGACGAGGAGGAGGAGGAGGAGGAGGACGACGATGCGAACAAGCAGCAGGAGGAGGATGATGATGATGAATATGATAAATATGATGAATAGTTTCAGTTTCAATGCATGAGGTCTCGAGATGTTTCGAGTACTGTATCCCAACTGGTTGGCCAAGTGCTGAAACGTTTGATATCGATGCTAATCTGGAGGTGGGTGACCCTGCCATCATCTTGGATGCTCGACTGCATCTCCCTCGGTGAGGCCGGGACGTGCGGCAGACGGCACGTTGATGCCTTTTTGACTTCGTTTCTTTGCTCGAGGTTTGCTTGCCCAGGGACATGAAGGATTGTTGAGCACAAGATTGGAACTCAGAAGTGTTTCCACCTTCCTAGATTGATTGAACCTTTTTTGATTCTGTGCTTTGTTCTGTTGAGGCTTCAATTCAAGGCCAGTTTTGCAGTCGTCTGATATGTGCAGCAGGTTTTTGCCATGACTTCAAGCTTTGCCAGGGTGTTTTGCGGGGGTTCGCAAATCGATTTTCCAGCGTGCAGAGGCCATTTGCCTTCACTAATATCAGTTGCGGAGTTGTCGCTGTAGCCTGTCAGTAGATTCCTAGATTCTCCCTTTTGCAGACCTGTCCCCATAGGCTTAAATGATCTGAGCGCTGCGAAAAAATGCGACTCAGTTTGCTCGGTTGATCGGAAAGGTCGACTTTGGAGTTTTTGTTTACATGGCTCTTTCTTGATTTGTTGCCGTTGACCCTGCAGTTGACACAGCATGTGTTGTGATCACAAGCTTTTCGGAAACCTCGTGTAGTGTAGCAACTGTTTTTTAGTATTGGCAGGAGAATATAAAAGCCACATTTCGAGTGAAGCATTGCAGCACACTTCAACAATTTTCATGAGATTCCTATGTATTTCAGAGATTTCATGAGCAATGGTGGCTTGGGAGAAGCAAATTGAAGAACGCAGTGTTCCGGAATGGCGGGTCGTTTTTGCATGATTAGAGCAAAACTTTTTGATGGTGCTCGACAGCTCTGTGATTTGCGCTTTGAACATTGCTAAGCTTGCCAGGATAAGTATGTGGCGTATGCACGCTTGAAACGAAAGCTTGTTCTTTGCTCAGGATCTATGCAGTTGGGTAAGACTAGGGTGTGTGAATCTGACGTTGGTTTGATGAAGTTGCTGTGGATATCTGATATTTTGTTGCGAAACACCAGCTAGATAGCTAGAGATAGCTAAAGCAGTTTCGGGTGTCCCTCTCTACTGAGGAACAGATCAAACAGCCTGAAGCTGCTGGAAGCAACAACAATGACCGGAATGTCCGTGCAGTTTGCTCATTTTCATGATTGGTTCCAAATAGGTTCAGGTGTGTGGTATGACAGTGCAGGATCATCCTCTCACACGGGCAGCAATGAATGACAGTGAGTGGCCAAAGTCCCAGGTTTGTTGCTCAAGTTATTGTGGTTGTGCTTGTGCTTATTGTAGATACCAGGTTTCAACATTCCTTTGTTGTTTTCAGGGCTTTTCATGTGAAAATTATAGGCAGAACTCGTCTGGATCCAACCTGAAAGTTGAAGGGTTGTGTGGGTTGTCTCGGTTGTGTCATGTCGTGTCGATCGCAGATATCCTCGATCCGAGGGCTCGCAGAATCAGTTGGTCTGCCGAGGGTTCAGCGAATCCATTCCTGGAAGAGGCTCAAAACTTGCCACTCCAAACTCAGAGAATCAGTGGATTTGGATTCTTGTGCAATCATGTTCTAGTCAGCATTCTTTGGATTCTTGATGCTTGTATTTGTATGATTTTGTATTTGTTGCACCGCAAAATTTCCAGGGATCAAGTTGTTTGTGCAATGCCTGGAGGGCAGATTTTAGTTTGCATATTCTTTGCCGTCCAAGCCATTCGAGATGAATCCTTCAAAGTAGAGGCTCGCTAAGCCACAGGGGTTTTCTTTCGAAGTTTTTCTCTGTCAGTTTTACCGAGGAAGTACACGAAGCACCTGAAGCTTGTCCAGAGGCGGAGAGGTTTACACAGGAGACATTTCCAACTCGGCTCCTTGACCATTGGGGGGTCACAATGGGACCAGAGAAATGTTCGATCTAGTCGAAATAGTAGTTGCGATATGCTTCGAAATGTGGATCTAAAAAATGGAAAACAGTGGAACAGTGCTTAACAGGCTTTGGGTCTGATTTGGGTCTGATTAGATTGATTAGATGTACCAAAAAAGGGAAGGGATTTTTGGATAAAATTTTGCGTGCTAACCCAGTGCCAAGGTTTGAGATCCCCAGTGCGACTGCCAAGTTCGTGAACTTCTTTGAAAAATGGACGTTGAAAGAAAGTGAGATTTGTTCAGGAGAAAATGTCTGTCCAGTCTCAGTAGCACCACAATTCAACAGCTCACCGTTGAATTCTACTGCTGTGATCACTGTCAGAGCTTCTTGCAGACATTGGCAGAAGCGTCGTCTCTTTCTTTGCTTGGAGAATGGCACTGCTGGATGTTGGGTTTCATCCTCAGCGATTGAATCAAATTGTCAAATGCACATCCTGAAAGTCCTGAAAGTCCTGAATCATCATAAATCATCATATAGTATGTAACGTATGTATGACTAACTTTCCCGGCTCAGGCTGCAGTGCGCTTTCCTGCCCGACCATGGAGATTGAGGCACTTAGTTAGTCCCCTTATCTCAGAAACGAGGCAGGGCTGAGTGTGGCTGAGCTCATGATGTAGTTGAGTTTTTCTGATTTGCTGGACAGGATGTTGAGAATGGACTCTGCGGGCAGGGATATTTTCCAGGATTTCTTTTTGGAGGGCCTCTTCTCTGTGAATGTACTATGCACACTGGGTGCCTTGGATGCTGTTGGGTAAAGTTGGTTGGGTTGAATTGAAATTGCTGACTTGTTTGCTGTTTGCCAGCGAGGAGTCATTGGATGGCTGATACGGGAGATCGTGTTGACCACCCAGAAAATTCGGAATGAAGCCGCTGCAAGAAAGGTTGATGCTCACTTGGTTGTGCCTTCGAGCTTGGACATCATGTTTGAAGGTATGCTGGATGCTGTGTGCTTCATCATTGGATGTATGTTGCTTTTACTTGCTGCATCCACTTTCCTGCAGAAGTTTGGCACTGGCCAAAACCCAGCAGATATTCTCCTTTTGTGCTACCCCCTCATTTTTGGCCCTTTTGCACTTCTCCGAATCTTCTTGTGCTTCAATCGTCGGCTGCTCTATCACAACCTGTTCTTGAAGGGTGTGATGATTGATTTCAGCACTGCTGCTTCAAGTCGTGATCCCCTCCTGCTATACACATACCTTGGCTTTGCTCTCGTGGTAGGAGTCTTGGCTTTTGATGCACTGCAAAGTGCACAAGAGGGACATGTTGAATGGCAAGACATGGCCATACAGACAGTGGTTTTCACCTCGCCCCTGTACTACATGATCTCCTCGTTGCTGGATTCTATACGGCTAGAAAAGGAAGCGCTCAACCGCATGTGCTTGCAGAAACTCGAGTGTGGTTCCGACACAACAAATATCGAGCCATTTTCTGCCCACCAGTTGACTCCTATCTCAGAGGGTGTCTTTTGCTGTGCTGCCAGGGAACGGCAGGATTTGGATGCTTGCATTGAAATGGCAAAGGTGGAAGAGACAGCAAACCGCTTAGGGTCAGCAACCTCTTTGTCGGCAGCAAATGATGATACCAATGATGATAAGCAGGTGGAGTCAGATTATTTCAAGCTCATGGATATGTTCTGGGTACCTCGTTTGGTGTCTGGAAGATCCAAATGGGTGTCCATTCTGCTGGTGGTGTCCATGCCCATCATGACCTTGTTGGCAATGCTATTGGGCTTGGCCAGTTCGGCCTGGCTGATTAAGCACCGTTACGATGTGCCACTGGACTCGAAAGTCAGATTTGGATGTGTTTTCATTCGTTTTAGCCAAAGACTTTTTGGTACTCTGATTTCTTTGATTTCACCCAAAAATGCAGAAGCTGAGGCCAGAGATTGTTGAATTGGTTACCGATGTGCCTGGATTAACTCCAGATTTCCACTTTGAAGTCATGGACTATGCACTGATGGTGCCAAGGGCGCTTGGAGCCACAACTCTCTGGGCAAGCTCTGAATTGGAGCGTACTCACTATATGAATATGTCCGTCTTGGACGGGGATGTTCAACAAGGTGAGAATCTCACTTCGACATCTGAAAGGTTCCTTGGAGACGATTTCTTGGCTGTGTTACTTTTTTTCCACTGGCATGATTTTGTTTCAACATGATGCTTTGCCAGTTATTTTCCAAGGTTGACGCATCATGTGGAATTGCGGCGAAAGAACACTAGCTATCCCACTTTGATTCAGCTTTTTGCTGGTACCATCAGCAAGGTCGCGGCCTTTTCTTTCATGCACTGATGTCGTTGCTTTTGGATCAAAGTTTTTAGCGGAATCGCAGTGAATTGCTGCTGTGAATTAGCACCCAAACACGTCCCGAGGTGAGAACATATCGCATCACAGTTCTTGAGCTTCATGTTCTCATTCGCAACTCAGATGCAACAGTTCCAGTCCAAGATTGAAAAAACTGCCATCGTTGGTTCAACTTTTCTCAAGTTTAATTCCCATCCTCTCCAGTTTATCTTGGTGTTTTCCGGCAACATTTTTTGATATATTATATAATACATATAATATTTATACTGCACATTTGCGACCGAGGAAGCCTGATGCTGCATGGTGAAACCACTGGAGGTTTGGAATATAAGCAGTGCCTTCCATTCAACGGCTTGTCAGGCCACAGCCTCAGTCACAACGAAGCGTGACTTTTTCAGCGTGACTTTTTCAGCGTGACTTTTTCAGCGTGTAAGGTCGTCGTATAGCCATACCTTTGAATCTGTCCTCCTTGTGCCGGACCTAGTTTCTTCGAGAACTTTTTCAGAACAGAAAAGTTGCTTTCTCGAATTAAACAAGCACTTCGTGTGCACTTCAGTTGGCACTTTTCAAGCTCTCAAGGCGAATGGAGGTAGCTTTCGAGGAGGTTGAACTAGGACTTCCTCTGAGTGAATCTACAAATACGGAGGATTTTGTGGCTGTCTTCCAAGAGATCGACAATGATGTGCCTTGTGAAAGCTTTCAAAGTGGATAGATTTGTGTCATTATACCTTGGTTTTTACATCAGTATTGTTAACAGTGGTTCCGGGGCGAGCCGGGGGCGGAAGTTTCCGGGGGCGAAGAACCTGTAAGCCAAACAAAGACTTTGCCAATAGGATGCACGCGGGGCAACCAGCCAGTGCGATTCCCAAGCCGAATTTTGGTGCGCTCAGACGTTCCGTCTTGTGGTGTTTTAGTGGGGGCTAATTTTGTTTCATGGTGGTGATCTGATGTGCTGTGGTGTGATGTGGTATGATGGCATGTGGTTGGTTTCGAGGTGACGTGAGGACGGGGAATGTGGTTGGTCGCGAGATGTCATGTTATGTGATGTTAAGTCATGTTAGGTCATATGATGTGATGTGATGTGATGTGATGTGGTTGTGTGATGTGTTGGATTGAGAGATGCTGTGCTCTGAACTACGGAAAGCCCATGTCACAGCAAAACCGGTGAGACGTCCATTCCAATGCGCGGTGCAACCTTGGGATGCAAGACACAAGGAAAGTACGGAGAGCCCATGTCACAGAAGTGTGGCTCCGTACGACAAAGAACTCCTCGGTGCTACAAAGTGCTACCCCCTACTACTGATCCATGTGATAGTTGCAACACATGAAACGTCATGTACATTGCGCCGAGTAACTTACGGGATGCAAACACAATGGAACTACCACATTCATGTTTGATAATCGCAACACATGAAAAGTCCTTTGCATTGTGCAGAGCAGCAGAAATCACCCCCCAACATCGCCAAATATTGCGCCCGCCAGGAAATTTAACCACAAAAATTAGTCACATCTCACCAAATATTGCACTGCCACGAAAAGTGATAAGCCAACTCAGTTAATACTTGAGGGAGCGGTTACTGGACTGACTGAACGGATCCTTGACTGAACTGTTAATTTACTCAACTGTTCCGTGACGACTTCTGCTTGACTGAGCTGATCCGTGACTGAACTGTTTCTTTTTGAAATTCTACTTGACTGAACTAGTAACTAGTACTCGGCTGCGCCTGAGCTTCTGCTTGGCCGAACTATTTGACTGAACTGTTACTTTATTGCACCACTACTTCACTGTTTTGTTGGTTGACGGAAGTGTTGCTTGCCCGAATTATTACTTGAGTGAACTAGTACCTGAACTGTTGGTGTCTTTCAAAGTTCGTATATCGGTTTCTCAGCTAAACTTCCTTTTATTGTAGTGTTACGATATGTTATGATTATGGTTGAGAATGTATTTTGAATGACATCGGACACAAACTCGGCCCCTCGAAGCCTCCGATCTTTGTCTCCAAGGACAGATTCACGTGTGAGCAACTGTGTAGCAGGAACCGCCGATGCTATTCTGTGAAACATGTCCGTGGAGGTTCCTTGGCTGAAATTTTGTTGATTTGGTTTTTTCATTCAGACGGGGACTGAAGGTGCAGTGAGTTAGCCCTTGCAAGCTGAGGTTGTTATTTCGTTTTTGGTCCCATGGTTCCAGATATCTCGTGCAAGGAACTACACGAAAGGAGACGTTCCGAGACCTCACGGGTGCAGATTTCCGCAACTGGCTTGTCATGGTGTTCAGGGACCCCTAATCGGCGTAGATGATCCCCAGTGGTTGGCTAGACCTCGCCTTATCCCGAATTGACACTCCAAAGCGTCAACTTTTGTAACATTTTGGCATATACTCCAAAACTGCGCAATTTAGAGATTTTTGATTTTGTCTAGCTGTTGGGATGCCCCCGAAACCATCCTTTCGCATCTGACCTTTTTGCAAAATTGTCCTCTTTCGACACCGACTGTTTGGAAAACCGTACCTGATCTATGTCTTCTGGCCTACATCTACCTATGCTTGGTTGTTCCGACTTCTATCTAGCATAATCTCTGTCGTCTGATCTTGTCTTGTCTTGCCTTGTCTTTTTCTTCCCTTAGTCTTCCTTCTGTCTATCTATGTATACTCATACTCATAGTCCCTTCCCACCGTGGGGGGGGTCAGGGGAGGAGGCAATCCCATTATTCGGTCCTATACTATTTTATAGTATGTTTTCCTATTGTCGTTTTTTCTCCCAGTGGCTGTCTTAGTTTGCCTTCTCTCATATCATCTCTTTTTATCTCATCATATCCATACACCTGGAGAAATAGTTCCACCGTGCATGAAGCTGGTATGCTAGCGCTCTCCAAAGAAACGCCTTCTAGTCTTGATGGAGGTTACAACACAATTGGAGATGAATTTGGCAGCGGTTTGTGCAAAAAAACCTGAAAATCATAGGCTCTGAGTGCTGAAATCAGTCCTGGTATGACACGCCTTTTCTACTTATACACATGTTGCAAGCAGGAAGCCGCTCAGAGTTTTCAGATTTTTGGCGTGAGCAGTCGCGGGAAAGTATACATTGATGTCATATGTACAGTACTGCATATATATATATATAGATACACACATCATGTACCTCCCACGAAGTTGCAAAAATTGCACCAGGTACCAAGCTTCGAGATGTCTTAATTGTATGCTACATGTGCTTTAGATCGTTTTGCATAGAGGGTATGCATTCTACAGAAGAAAGGGTTGTTTAGTTTGTTTGCGTAGCATCCTAAGCTCAAAGTTTCAGAGTCGAAAAGACGACTTCAAGCGACCATCTATTCAGAAAAAGTTCAAAAACTTTCCTCAAGATTCGTCACTTGGTGCCAATGTTTTTTGGACTTCCCAGGTTTCTCCCTTCTTTTGGTGGGAAAAACTTCCAGTCTTGGAATCTGGTTCGATTCCATGAGGCAAGATTCTGCAGCACCCATGATGTGAGCAACTGCGCTCAAACCCAGTCGGTCAATCAAGTGGTGTCTGGCTCTGTCACAGATCAGGTGGGCTCCGTTTTTTTTATACACCTGCAAGTACTATCACAAGCTACTCTAGGATACTTGATCCAACTTTTTGTTGCAGCATTTCAACCTTTCTGAATCTGAATCCTTTATGTGTCAACCCGTCCAAGCCTGTCAGGTTTTGGAAAAGGTTGAAAGGTCAATCTCGAGACCTTCAAGCAGCCTGAATGTGCTGACAAGTATGATGATGGGCTCGATGTCCTATCCTGATCAACCACGGCAGGCCGTCTCACCCCAGTCCATTTTGGCACCCTTTAAATTGCCTCCCTAGCCGCAATTTGCACATTTCTACTCACCTGTTTGCGATCTTGGCAGGTACTCTTCCGTCGCGACACACCATCTGTCCGGAAATTGCTTTTCAAGGGGGGCAAGTTGATACAAACTCAAGTCGCTCGGAAATGAAGGGGTGAGGTTCAACGTTAACCATGCTAATTCGCCCGCAAATTTGTCATGTCGTTGTGCTGATTTTTTGCCTTGCAACTCAGGATCAACCCGACGGCACGCAGTACTTTCGCATTTCCAAGCCACTTGGCTCAGCTGAATCCTGAAGATTCATGCGGTGCATTTTTTCACTTGAGGCAGTATGATCCAGCCTCTGATCTGGAATCGCACTTTAGCATCCGCTTTGGAGCTATCCTTGACGATCAAAATGACACTTTGGCACTGAAGTTCGTATCACATATCCACGACTCAAAAAGGCTCCATCCGTCGAGCCGCCCTGAGGACTTTGAAATGAAATGGGAAGAACCCATGAAGTTGATGGACCTGACTCGATCGTACCCTCGTTTTCGTTGTGATCCATCACTATATGAGTTCGAATCCTGTGGGGGCTTTTTGCCAACCTTTGCTGCAGAGGCTTGGAACTGTGTGAGTTGGGTGCAACTTGAGTTGCATATTTCATGAGTTGCAGAATGTATTATATTATCATTAGAAAATATATGAACATATGATGAAAATATGATCTTCAAGGTGAATCATTCTGCTTCCTTTCTGAACCTCAGCTTATTCGCCTGTTTCAGGCGCTCATCGACAAATGGTCGCCACATACCGTCTTTCGTGGACAGGTGGTCTCGAAATCTCACCCAGAGCTTTTCAGGAGCGGATCGTCGGATCGTCGGATCGTGGGATCGTCGACCAAAATTCCCGAAAGAATATGGAAGGATCATGAAGGATCTTAGTAATTTCCAAGGTGTGCGAAGTCCATCAAAGGTTTTACCCGACAAGTGCTTGCTCCCTTTATTCCTGATCCGAAACGACCCCAACCATGTCGCTTGACAAATCTTGACAACGAGTTTGAACTTGTGAGGCCTCGCTTGGTAGAGATTGAACTGGTCTTTCGTGATGGTACAGTGTCACCTCTACAATACGCGGTCCAGCAGAAGTGCAATGTTCCAATTTGTCGTGGAGGTCCTGATGAAGATGAAAAGCTGCTGAAGTGTTTGGCTGATGCAGAAAAGAACAATTGCTTCAAAATTTGCAGAGAGCCTTGATGGTGAAAAAAGTGACACATTGCATTTTTTGTGACTGGAGTTTGTTTCAAAATCAAAACATGGCAGTTGGCATGCATCTCAACAAAAAGGCTGAGCCTGGGCTCGGTTTTTTTGGGGAGTTGCATGTTTGCATGTTTTATGTTTTTTTCTTGTTTTTTTCATTATAAAGGAACTATTGAAACAAAAAGAAACAAAGGAGACCCATTTTTTTCAGCAATTTTTTTCCACTTTTTTGGGCAATTCTTTTCCAGTTTTATCGGGGGGCACAGCAAGCAAGCAAGCAAGTAAGCAA
>DF241058.1:33688-94297 GCA_000507305.1 Breviolum minutum Mf 1.05b.01
TCTCAATGCCTTCTTGGCTTGATGTTGTTTCAAATGAATCTTCATGGGCTTCCTGTAGTGCCTGTTGGTTCGAGTTTTGGTAGGTGTCTTGAGGCTACCTGTTCCTTTTTTGGATCTTGATGACCCTCGCTTTGTGATCTTCTTCCCATGGCATCTCGACCTCGCTCACGCAGTCGGGAGAGACTGCTGTCAATGGCGGTGATGTCAGAACTACACCGACTTCCCCAAAGCGAACGGCAACTGATCCAGAAGCTGAAAACCACCATTTCAGAGATCCAGGAGCTGACCAAGTTGAGTGGGTTCACACGTGTCATGAACGACATCGCCCAACATGCTCTGGATTTACCTACACCAGATGGTCAGTCTTCGGCTTTTATCCTGAAAGGTGAACTTCAGCAGATCTCGAATCAGATCGTGGAACTCAATGACTCTTTGAATGCCACTATGCATGGGCATCTTGAAGACATGGAAGCCTCTTTCAAATCGTTGACGACGACGCCTGACGGATCACCTTTCGAAATGTTTTCTCGAGCAGTGGATTTCACTTCCAGGCTAGGTTTTTCTTTTTCTTCTTCTCCTCAAAAAAAAAAACGGGGGGGAAAGAACGCTTTCTTTCTCCCACTGACCAGGCAGCCCGCTGAAGCCGAGTCACGTTTTATTCTCAGATCACTATTTTTTTTTTGTGACGCTTCACGGGATGTCCGCTGCATCCATTCAGGTCCTTCTGCATCGCATGTGGTGGACTCAAGAGATGACGAGATGCTCCGTTTGGCCGGGCACTCTTCTCCCTCTTTGTTGCATGTTGCCCTTTAGTTTTCCCCCTTTGTGTGGCTTGGTTCCTGACGCTCAGGCCTTAGCCACCATACTTGCCGTCTACGCTCAACGGCATGGTGGCCCATCGCAATTGGCTGCAGATCGTCTGGTAACACTCCTGACGGCCCCAATGGATTCAGCTCCAGGCACGCTGCCCAGTTTCTTTTGATTGGACGCTTTTCATGATTTTTCAGTCAGGCCCTGATATGCCAATCGTGGTGTCTCCAGTGCCAGCAGAAACGCCCGAGACCACTCGCCAGGACCTTTTTTTTTTTTTGGGGGGGGAGAAAAATGACTCCTTTCCATGTTCACGGGATTTCTTTACTTTGTCATGTCTCTTAGTTTGACAGTTGCCGTTACCAATTTTGCGGATCAACAGTCACTGAAGGCATGTTGTGAACGCATTCTCTTTGGCTTCAAGTCATTTCATTTTGGGGGTTCTGTCAACCCATCTTTGATCCACTTTTCTTGTGGTTGGTTTTCTCTCGCTAGAGTTCACCGCCACTTCGCAATGGCTTTGGCTCCGGTGGATTTTGGTGCTATGCAACGTTTGGCTCAGGGTTGGATCTCCAAACACCCTGAAGTCAAGATCTTGCAGTTGCCCAGAACCCGCAGACTGGTAGACATTGGTGCTCGAGCTGCATTTGCAGTTCATACCAAACCGGTCTTTGATGAGAACTCGGAGGTCAAGCCTGCTCCTTGCGATCTTTGCGGGATGTGGAGCAAAGCTTTCTGTGAGGCCTGCGATACCTCGTCGCAAGCCCCCACTGGGCTGTGTTCCATCTGCGACAGAGATCACCTTGTATGTTGGAAATGTGTCAACAACAATCGATCTTGGGAGGTGGCTGTTGCAGAAAGGGCGTCCATCCATTCAGGAGAACATATCGAAGTTTCAGGATTCGAAGACGACCAAGGTGTTTGGACACCACTTCGGCCAGCGATTCGTGTCGCCACAGCCGATTTGAATGTTCAGATGGATGGATCTTTTGATATGCAAGAGTTGGCTCTTCGCATCCGTGAAGAAATGCACAAAAGGGAGCAATGATCCAATCCAGTTACATCACGCCGCTGAAGCATGTGGATCTTTGGCCTAGCTCAGCACGGCATTGACCAACAGTGTCAAGACATAACTTCGTAGTTTTGCAGCCGTTGCCACAGAACAAGTCTAGGCGTTGCTTTCATCTCGACTGTCTATGGGCAGCTTGGAGCAACAAATTTTGACTCTTAGGTTTACCACCTAGCTTCTTTGAGACGCATCTCCATTGACAGATGGAAAAAACTTGGTTTGGTCCACTCTGCTTGCTCCGTAGCACTTGCAGTGTCCTTGCCTTTTTCAACCGCGTTTGAATCATGCAAGCTAGACGTTGTTTCATCCAACTGCTTGTGCGATCATGAAGGACTGATGATGCCGGGATCGCACTATCCAAGTTTGCTACGTTCGATACCCAGGTTTCTTTTTTCCAACTGATGTGTCAAATTCGCATTTTGTCCATCTTGGAGGTTGGGTTGATTCTGTCTCCATTTTTTTTTTGTTTTGTTTTGCCATAGTGGCTCAATTCAACAATGAAAAAAGCATCAGTCAACTGGCCCGCTCCAGATTATTCTTGTCCTAAGCCACGGGCAAAGTTTCCTGCAGTGACGTTCGGAGGATTACCTCCACCAACCTTTGCAAAGCGATCTTCGACTCCGGTGGTGTTGCCGTCAGGATCTCCCTGTCAACCTCCACCGCCAAGACCTTTGCCGCTAAGTCTTCGACCTCAAGACCCAGCTCCTGCAAAGTTTGGTCATCCCACTGCACCGGTAGTAACCTCTTCTCAACAACGCAGTTTGGTCCTACCGACTTCGCTACCCCCTGATATCTGTAGAGAGTCTCGGGGAGCGTTTACAACATCTTTGCAGCATTGGCATACTGCCAAACAGGTCTATGAACATTGGCTGGGGGAACTCATTTGCTCCATTGGCCCCTCATCTTGGATTTGCCGTGAATTTTCCCAGCAGAAAACATTTCCTACAGTGATTCGACAACTTCTTAGCCATATTGGTCCGTCCACTTTGGATTTGTACTCACGTTCCATCGCCACCATGCAGCACTGGATGCAACACTTGGGCGTGGACTGGGACGAGTTGAATCTGCAGATTTTGATAGAGATCCTCCACCATGCCAAAGATGCTGCAAAGAATGATGTTCAGGCAAACCGTTTGCAACCGCAATACCTACTTCGAGGGCTGCGTTGGCTCGCAAAGACGGCTTTGGTGGAACATTTGGACCCTTTGTTGAACAACTCCCTGGTGAGCAGTTTCTTGAAAGGCTCAGGAGCACCTAAGGATCGTCGTGAAGCAGTTCCCCTTCCACTCTTGATTCTGATTCTGTGGGAAGAAGCTTTGAGAAAATCGTCAACTCCAACATGGATTCGCCTTCTGTTAGGCGGCTTTCTTCTTGCAACTTGGGGGTCCTTGAGATTCGCAGATCTTCAAAGGATTGAGCTGTCATCTCTCAATGTGGCAGACAATTGTCTGAGAGGTACATGTAGAATGACGAAGACGACCCGCTCAGGACAACCTTTCGCAGTTCTCCTAGCTGGTTTCTCAGCAGACTCGGCTCAATCCTCCTGGGTTTTCCACTGGCTTAGGACCCTGCATCAAGCTGCTGCAAGACATCCACAGTTTGCTCCAGATTTCATTATCCCAACAATGGACAGTCTACACTGCCCTTCGCTCACAGCACCGCTGTCTTATGCAGCGGCATTGCGAGCGATTAGGTGGGCATGTCAAACGCCGTGGGATCATCCTCGAATGTCTTCACAGTCTGCCCAGAATATCACTCTGCACTCACTCAAGGTTACCATGCTATCATCAGCTGCGCAACTCCGTTTGCCCCACAGAGACCGTCAGATTCAAGGTCACCACACAGGTGGCAGCGTGCAGCTGTACTCGAGGGACGACACAGTGGATGCACTTTGGGTCCAAACCCAAATCTCGACATCTGTTCGTCAAGGCTGGCGTCCCGTCCGACCACAACATCGCGGAGGCCAAGCTCCAATGCAGGAGATGCCCGTCACGATAGCTCTACCTGAGTTTCCTTTGCTTATTCAACTCCCTCACCTTGACGACCTAAGTCGCTTCCAGGCCCCTTGCCCTGCCGAGCTTTTGGTAGACATTGTGCTGGAAGACAACTCTTCGTCAGATTCGTCATCGGAGGAATCAGTTTCGAGTACTTCCTCGGCAACCTTGGAACGTCCGTCAGAACCAACGGCGAATTTTTTCGTGCAGAATGGACCAGCCGGCTGCTGCCATGCTTTGATTCAGGCACCAGTGAATACACCGGCCAACAGACTGTTCACCATTGACGATGCTTCTTGGACAACTCGCTGTGGAGCTACATTGCGAAAATCAGCTAAACCTGTGGAAGCTCTTGAGATTTTGTGGCCTTGCAAACGCCAAGCTTGCCGTGTCATTTTCGATAGCATGCTCAGCACTCCAGACATCTAAAAATTGCAATGTGCACAGAGCGACCAGCTTCACGCTTTGTCTAGGAGTTGCTTCTTTTTTCATAATCTCAACTCAGAAGGGGGGGGGACCAGATGTTGTTTTTCTTTCTTTTCTCGATGGCTTAGGCGAGCACCGCCGTGTTCCGCCTGGCTTCACCGCTGTGCCCCTCAATCTGTCCCTTCCTCAAACTTGTGGTTTCAGTTCTTCGGTGAGGTTGTGAGGTGATATCCATTTCATCAATCTCTCTTGTCCGCGGAGCTTTTTGTTTTAGTGGTTGTCATTGATGAACCGCTGCACATCCTGCCGCCCGCTGCGCCCAGTCTCAGTTTTTTTTTGTGTGTTGTTTCTTCCTCACGTCAAAGAACTGTCACAACAGGTTCCTCCTCATCGCTTTGGGGGCATCGATTTAACTCCACGATCCATTTCACTTCATCCAAACTTCACACTCCATGGTTTCCTTTGAGTGTGTTCGAAGTTTTTTTTTGAACATTCATCCTTCTTCGAGCCATGTCCTCCATGGATAGCAAGGCTGACTTCACAGCCATGATGACCGAACTCCAAGTTCCAGACAAAGCTCAAGAGTGGCTACTAGCACAAGGTTTCTCTACCATTTCAGATCTTGCATTCACCTTTGTGAACTCAGCAGACGGAGCCGTAAGCTGCCCGAAAAACTTTGGACCGACATGGGTGTCGATCTGGCCGCTGAGGAATACTCCACAACAGTCCAAGCAGGGAAGCTGCGACGTCTTCTGGCCCAATGCCGCATGATGGTTCAACAGTTTTCCACTTCGACAACTGCTGCAGCTACTTCGACATCTTTATCTCCAGTGGCAACTCCAGTTTGGCAAGAACTGGCACCTCCTCGTTTGACTCCAGAGGCGGTCAACCAGATGATAGAGACCTTTCAAACCAACTTTCCAGGTGAACTACTGACTTCTGAGACAACACCTTCGATTCGTTTACTTTCGGTCGTTCATCACTACATGAAACCTGGCCAGGCGATCAAATACATCCCCTGGCAGATTCGAATGTCTCAGAAGCAGTATCAAGACATGACGGAGGCCAAGACCCATAAACCAATCAGGTCAGAGGCCCAACTTCTGGGAGCTCTCTTGGATGAGACCCCTGAGATTCCTTTGGAAAACATGAAGCTGTCAGCAGAATGGTTGATGAAGACACAACAAGTTTTCCGCAACGCTTGGGTTATGGTTGGAGCTGCACACCTTCAGATCTTCAAAAAGTTTGACGACAAGTTCTTCAGTCTTGCGATGAAACGCCATAGCCCTGAATCGATGCTCCGTTCGGTGAACTTGGCTGAGCTTCTTGAAGCTGATAAGTTCTTGTGGGGGGAAATTTGCAGTCTTTTGAGCAAGAAATGGTCGCTCAACGATGCACTCAATGAACTCACATCCGCAAGGGCGGATATTTACGGGGTGCTGCAGCCCCGCCCCCGTGCTTCTCCATACAAGCCGGGAACTACAACTCCTCCTACCAAGCAGCCCAAGGACTCAGCTACTCCCACCAAAAAGCCCAAGGTGAAGCAGGCTGCCTGGAAGGACAAGGCTGCTGATTTAGCAACCTTCATGTTTGTCCACGGTGAAAAGAAGATTTTGTGTCAGCGCTATCAACGTGGCAACTGCACAAGCAAATCATGCAAATTTACTCACGCATGTGCCTTCAAAGTGCAGGGGCGCCCATGTGGAAAGACCCATGGAGCCCATGCTCATGGGACTCAAACTTGACAAATTACAACAGCTCCCCCTGACGTAGCGGTATCGCAGGAGGAGCCAGCACCTTTGTTAGTACCGCGTCCTTTGGATGCACCGCCAGGAGTTTTTGACCTACCGTTTCCTGGTCGCTTCTTTATGGACCTTTTTGCTGGCAGAAATGCTCCAATTTTCCATGCCTGTCAACAACTTCAGGTGGACCTGTTGACACCCTTAGACGTCGAACTTGGCTGGGACATTTTGATTGACAACAATTTTGAACGTATCCTTCACGCTGCTTGGAATGGTTTCGTGGGTGGAGTTTGGTCAGCACCACCATGCAGAGAGTACAGCCGCCTTAAACTCAAGCGGCCTGGTCCTAAACCTCTTCGGACTCCATCACACCCATACGGACTCCCGTCTTTGAATGCATCAGAGCAGTTGAGACTTCAGACACAAGAAACCATTCATGATCGTGGCCGAGCAATTCTGCATGCTGTTCACTGCAAAGGTGGTTTGGTGGGATGGGAAACTCCTCCGACAGCTATGACCCTGCTCTTGGACGAGAACACCCAAATGCTTCGAGATTGGAATGCCACGTGCTCCCATGTCTCAGCTTGTCGTTGGGGCATGAACCTTTCCAAGGCTTGGTTGATGTGTGCAAATACCTCCGAGGTAGCCACTTTAGCTAGCTGGTGTGAATGCAAGTCTCCTCATCCATCTTTTGCAGGGGTCAGGACACAAACTGGTGCCTACCTAAGTTCGCAAACAGCCGAGTATCCAGCCTCCCTTGCCTTAGAGCTCAGCAGAATCATGACAAAAAAGTGCACTTTTTCTCAACAGACGTTGCCATGGCAGAGACCTTTGTCCAGACAAGCGGCACTTCCTCGCAATCGCTTTGTTAACGATGGGGGTGGCATACCTAGCTCTGCAGATTGGTCTGTGAATCATCAATCAGACATTTTTGCAGACCTTCGTCACCGTTTTGTGGAATACGGCCGTGCTCACAATTTGATTCCCAGAGTGCGGCAACATCTCCAACAAGCAAAGCCGGATGACCCCCTATCTCAATTGGAGATCAACCCGTTAAAGCAGATTTTACAGGATTGGGCCCTGCAGCAAGGCATTTCGGCTGACTGGAGCGTTCCGCCTTTCCAGAAGTTTCGCCTTTCTTTACTGCATGAGTTGGCCAAATTCTCACAGGATCCAGACCTTGATCTACATGCTCACCTTGCCCTTGGAGTTCCCACCGGGGTTCTGGAAGCTATCCCTCCAGGCCACATTTGGCCTCGCAAACCACCTTCGAACTCTGCAGAACCTCCCCCTATACCTTCCTTTGAGTCCGAGTCGAACTGGACAGGCGCCCAGGAAGATCCGGATTTGACTTTGTCACTCATTCAGGAAGAGATACAACAAGGATGGGTGGAAGAGATTCTGGGAGGTATGGATGAAGCTAAACAACGTTGGGAAGTGACAGCAGTCGGCAAGCTAAACGTGGTACACGCTGACGGCAAAAAACCTCGCTTGGTTTTAGATTCTTCATGCTGCAACGTCAATCAACGTTGTGTTCTTCCAGAAACCATGATCCTACCCACCGTCGATGATGTCAGATCCACTTTGACCACAGAGGACTGTGGAGACACCTGGTCAGGACTTTCATTGGACATCAAAGCTGCACACAAACAAATCCGACTGAAAGAATCGGATCGTGGAGTAGTCATGTTCACCTTCCAGTCCCGGGTGTTCTGTTATCGTGTCGCCCATTTTGGGGGGCGCTTCTCAGCTTACTGGTGGAGTCGTTTGGGAGCTTTCTTGCTACGCCTTCTCCATCGTTTTTTGGCCTCCCCGCACAAGGCCTGGTTGTACGTGGACAACCTGATGTTGTGGGCACCTAATACCCATTTAGAAGACGTCATTTGGTGCACCATTGTTTTTCTGATCCTTCTGGGTACACCAATCAGTTGGAACAAGGCTCAGGTGGGACCACACATTACTTGGATTGGCTGGTGTTTCAATTTACAACACTACTCTGTCCAGCTGGTGCCTTCGAAAGTTGACAAACTGCAACTGCTTATACAATCCTTGTTGAGTGCAGACGCAGTGACACACAAGCAGATGGAACAAGTCCTTGGCAGTTTGATCTGGTTCACGGCTATCGCTAAGCACCTTCGACCTCATCTTGCTGCCATTTACAAGAACTTGTACTCACCTCCGGCGACTCTTTTTTCAATCCCAGCAGCCTCCTGGACCGCTTTCGTACATTGTTTGGATGATTCCGCAACTATCACCCAGCCACATCCACATTTTGCTCTCCCCTTGCAAGGTCGAGTTGTGGAGGTCGGTCATGTGCCCATCCAGCAGAGATGCGATATCCCAATCACTCCAAAAACTTCGAAGCTGCAATGGGTCAGAATCACGATTCCGAACCAAACACACTTTTCCTTAACCAAAGAGACGGTGTGGAAGCTACAGTGGTTTTTGGAAATCTTGCGACGCCAGGTTCACATTTATCCCTTGGCTCAACCAACTCCTTCTATTCTTAGAGCAGCTGCTGACGCCTTCGCCGAAGGTGATCTTTTTGGCATTGGAGGATGGATTATTACAGCCAAGCAAGTGGTTTGGTTCAGTGAACAGTTCACAATGACAGAACTGCGAAAATGGAAACCTGGACTGACAAAAGACGCCCAAAAATACATTTCCGGATTTGAAATTCTGGCTCAGTTGGCTTTGCTGATTACTGCAACGGAACACATTCTCTCTACACACATGCAGATTGCCCTTCCGACGAGTTCTGACAACACCTCGGCAGAATCCAGTATCAACCGCCAGCTGAGTACCAAAGAACCTTCGGCAACATTCCTCCAGTTTATTTCTCAGTGGGCTCTGCAACGCAACGTAGCTCTCTCAGTTTCCCATATTGCTGGCCGTGACAACACTTGGGCAGATGATTTGAGCAGAAACCGTTTACAGCAGTGGAAGGCATATCCCCGCTTTCGCCTGAGTCTTTCGACGTTCTTTTCGATTGGCCGTGTCGTGAAACTGTTTCCACCAGGAGACCATCCACCATGGTTGCAAGCTTTGGAAAAACAAAAAAAGGCCATAGGCCTCTGCTTGCCTTTTTTGTTTTCACGAGCCTCAGCACACTTTTCCGCAATTTTTGTTTTTGAATTGTGACATGGATACATTGGCACCCTGAGGTGAGACCATCTCAGTTTCTACTTGGGGGTGAGCGACTTGAGAGCAGGCCGAGAAGGTCCAAGATTTCTGAGAGATGTGCTCAGTCTAAAGGAGGGGTTTTTTAAGTACGCTGTTGAAAGTAACTTAGAGTACTTACTTCTTTCCGGGGAACTTTGGTTGCAAGTGCTAACTAGAGGCTAACAGTTGAGTTGGCTACCGCTGTAGAACTAACTTAGCCTCTTGACACTTTCAAATGTTCCCGGGTACTTCGCTAGTGCCCTTTCCGAGCACATCTCTTATTAAAAGAAGAAAAAAGGAGCGCCTCTTGGTATCTTGGACCTTCACATGGTTCTCGTTGAGATTAGCGTGTGTGGTCTTTCCTACCAACAGCACAGGAAGCAGTGTTTGGAAAGAACTTCAATACTTAACAAGAGAGAAGCTTGAGTACTATGATTTGAAAAAAAGAATCAAGACTTCTTCGGTGACACTTATAAACCGACCCAAACTGACTCTGCCCTTGATCTCAGATCCTGGCGAAGAATGTGAGTCCAAAGAGTCCAAAGTTGAAGAATGAAATCATCCCCGATGTGAATGTGCCTTACCATGGCATGCACATGATCGATGCAAAGAAGAATGCATTTGGCATGAACCATGAAGAGGATAGCTCCATATATTTGCGCTTTGACGGAAGAGCCGCGATTCATGATGCCTGTAGATCCGCATGCGTCCTTTGTGTGAAGGCCTTGTTGTTGAGAGATGCTTCCACAAGCGTCAGCTTGAATTTGACCATGTTTCCAGCTTGGTGGGATCCAGCATTTCATCCTTGGATGTACAACTATTTGTCACATAGTAGCCAGAGGAACAGCCAGAAGTACAAGTCAATTTGGAATGTGCGACCAATTCATATTGCAGCGACCCACAATTGCAGTGAATGTTTGGAAGCCTTGGTGGAAGACTTGAGTCCCAAAGAGATTGATGCTACTATGATATTGGGACACACTACCAGCTTCTTCCGCAAAAAGTTCACCTTCGACTTCGATGAATCGGATAAGCATCGGCTTCTTGGAAGATGCTACAGTGTTTACCGACAGTCTCATATTAGGGCAATCATGAATGAATTAACATGAATTATTCAATCTTGTTCAAGCTGTTGGAAGAAGGATTTTTTTTTCCCAACAGCATTATTTTTGTGGTTCTCAAGGTGCAGATCAGTCTTGGGCTGCCAAAAGGGTTCGGGGAAGGTTCCACCAACGTTGCACCAAGCTTTCACCAAATAGGGACTGGCAGGGACAGTGCCATGCTGACCCTGCCACACTATTAATAACCTTCACCGGTTTGTACTGGAAAGTACTCTGGAAAGTGCCTTGACCCTCCAATCCCGATTTGTGTTGCAAACGTAGTGCTTTGTTGAGAATGTCTGTGTTGATCTCAACAGCGTTTGCCAAAAGCTCCACCAGCTGCTCTTTATTCGTCTCCCACTCTCCTTTTGGGGCCAACGTTGCGTGAATTCTTTGGGCTTATTTTCTATCAATGATTTCTGATCATTCAATTTTGTTCACGTCAGGTTTGAAAGAGTGGATGAGTCAACAGCAACTTGCTACTTCCGAGCTCTGGACTTGGCCGTGATGTTGGATTGCAAAATCTGTGCTGAGATTCTGATCAAAGCAGGTGCCAATACATCACAGATTGTCTTGGATGTGAGCACGAGTACTCGGAGCTTACAAGGGTCCCTTGGCGATTTTCAGGAGTTGAGAGAGGTGAAAGATGTGACAAGTTTTAAAGAAACAGGGGGTAAAAGAATGAATTGATATAGATCTCTGCAGATAAGACTCCATGCTTCGGCTTTTGGAAACTTTGGAAAATTAAGATGTTTCATTTCAGCTGAGGCTTCAAATGCTCCCGGATGCGAAAATTGAACGATGTCTTGCATTGGACTTGGCTCGTCCCAGCCAATTCTCAATTGCCACCATGTTTGCATGGATTTAGCTGCGCTCGCGTCAGCTGATCGCCTTCGGACAAAAAGTCGGAAGGTATTTTTGGTTGATGCGGTCGAGCGCATTCACAAAGTACTTGACATTGACACTCTTAGTTGTTTAATTTGAAATTGGTGTTTGTGGACTATGACTTTTCGCTTTGAAAGGAACAATCGCAGCAGAAGCCAGCTTCCTAGTGATGACTACACGAGTGTTGCGTCACCATGACTGTGCATGAGTTGGAGTGCCATTGGAGTCCTTGAGATGGTGAGATGGTCACTGGCAAGGCAAGAAGAGTTCATGGAGGCTGTTGAGCAAGAATTGGTTAGCTGGAATCTCATGAAGCAGCACTTGATTGGCTTTATAAAAACATAGATTTTTTGGACGTTTCGACCCGGCGTTTTTTGGACTTTTTTTTGGCGTTCGGCTAAGGAGTTGGAGAATGGTACAAGGACAAAGTAACTGCCTTGGAGGCGGAGCATCCAGTTTCACTCGTGACTTGTGGTCTCATTTGGGCGGCTAAGCGGCTAGGCCCGTGTGCGACAGCTGGATGATGAAGAAGGTGTCTTTTCGGAAACGGAGAGATTCCTCTGTTTGGACTTTGGACGTTTGGACTGTTTCGCAGTTTCAAACTTAAGTATGCAAAAACTATCCATTTTTCATTCTTTTTACCTTTTCTTTCCGATGATCTAATGATTGGAGGAAGAGTATCAATTCCTTAGCAAAACAACAGGACTTTCACAATTTTCCCAGGCTTGGAAGGTGAAGCTGCATTATCTGGATCTGCAGGCAGGAAGGTTGGAAGGTTTCAACGGATTCTTGCCTTCAAGACCGCGAATGGGAGATTTTATCGTACAGGTGCTGAGGTGGTTTCCACTTTGCATTTGGAGGCTCGTTGAGGATTCC
Organism: Breviolum minutum Mf 1.05b.01; assembly: GCA_000507305.1. Lineage (NCBI taxonomy): Eukaryota > Dinophyceae > Suessiales > Symbiodiniaceae > Breviolum > Breviolum minutum. The sequence continues at coordinate 45,753 of DF241058.1, forward strand.
GATGATGTTTTTTCTTTGGTTTCCTCCTTGTCTCCAACTGAAATCACTCATTCGCGGGTGTTATACAGGCTGTGCGGCTCACTGAGTTCGTGATTCTGAATGTGGAAGCACTGCGGAAGATCGTCAAGAAGATGGACAAGACGGGGTTCTCAAACGGGCCAACGAAACAGAGCCATTAAATGCCAGAAGTGATACATTTCAAGCATTGAGGCAGTGTGGAACAAGCTATCAGAAGGCGAGAGCGGTGAGTATGTCTTCACTACTAAAAGTTCAAAGTTGTTTTTGAGAGTACAACTTCTCAACTTATGAACTTGGTGGTTTCTTTGATTTTGTTTCTTTTTTTAAAGGGCAAAATAAAATCAATTGTGGAAGGTTTGATTCGTGTTTTTTGAACTCAACCATCAACTTGGATGGTTTGTGGGCCATCAGTGCATTGGTTGAAGGTCTTTGTGGAGAAAAGCTTAAAGCAGAGCTCTTTGGCCACCAAGTCCTCTGAACCTTTCAATGGTGTCAGCCTGACTTGTAAAATCATGAGCCATCAGTGCATCAAGTTGCTAGCTTCAGAAACTTTGCGAACTTTATAGTGAAAATCTGTAGCTGGAAACTAAACGATACATCATACTGTAGAAATATTCGAAAAATATATCGCAGTATTTTTGAAGAGGTAGTATGATGTAATGTCATCAGCTTTTTCAAGAGTATTGTGCAATCTTTTGCTTTCTGTCGAAACAATTCTTCAGTGATCCTTCTCAGAAGACAAATTGATTTCTAGAGAAGCACAAAGGACTGCGAGTCATTTGTGCAACACGAGCTTCTTGTTGGATTTCCATCGTTTTTGCCAGGAACGTGCGAGAGCCTGCCGCAGAGCATTGGAAGAGCTGGTAAGCCCCGAGCGACTGCAAGAACTCCGGTCTCAGGCGCACCGCGGCCTTCTAGATACAACTACTAATGCACTAGGTCATTTGATGTGATGTGATATTTGGATTTTACTCATACAATTGTATGATTGCATGTATGCATATACATAATGCAAAGTAGTGGAATACAATGTAATGTAATGTAATGTAATGTAATGTAATGTAATGTAATGTAATGTGATGGAATGTCATGGAATGTAATGTATGTATGCCAGGCAATACTAATTTGTATATACACTAAGCATCTGGATTCTACCTACCTAGATATAGATATACACTTCAAAAGTAATCACATGTATTCCTGTGAGTATAATTCGGAGAGCCGAAGACTATGTTGGTAAACGATGACATCCGGCTTCAAGTCCTTCGTGGCTCCCCCACCCTTCACCACTGTTCACTACCAGGCTATGGAGTCTGGTGGCGTTGGTCTTTCGAAAAAAGCATGGTCTTTGCCAGATCCCTTAGTTGGAAGTTGGAAAACCTTGGCCCAGTTGGGAAAGGAGGAGTTTGATGTGTTAACTTTGGAGTGCGAAAAGTTGTAGATGTTTGTTTTGTTGGAAGGTCTCGGACAGCGCTGTCCGTGTGCTTTGCAATGCTGACTTTTGCTTTGTGTGGAAACCAAATTTCTCGTTCGGTTGACTTTGCAATGCTCAGCCTCTCATTCTTGTAGCCTTGAGCAGTCAAGTACAACACGAGAGGGCTGCAGAAACACATCTTTCATCCACACCCTACAAATAAACTACCTTTCTCGCTCTTTCCATCCTTGTCCTTTCCGTTTTGGTTTCCGTTTTTGAGGTCACAAAATTACGTGCCTCTTGCAAAAGCCCAGCGATGTTTGGGTCTGATGATCTTCACCGTGGTGATGTGGGTTTCGGAAGCAGCACCATTTGAAGCTACTGCAATGTCTCCTGGCAGATTTTGCTCAGTTTCTGAAAATCTTTACTTGGAAGAGACTTTTGTTGAAAATATCAATTGGAATGATGTGGGTCCCAATTAAAGTGTGCCATGTTCCCATCATTTTCCTCACTGGTGGTTGGGCTACCCGGTGAGCCGAGGTTGGTAGCCCCTTTAGCTGCTGCTTTCGATGTCATGGAGGGTAGCAAAGAAGATCAGGCTGCGGTCTTTCTGCAAAAACACTAGGGGAGACTCCGCATTTACCACCAAACGAAAGAAGCACGTGAACACATTCAAGTTTTGCTCTTCAGGGTGTTTGTCTACAACAGGTTATAGGGTGGGCAGGGGTTCCAGAGGGTTCCGGAGCTAAGGGAGGGTTTGCGACACAGAATTGGCGCGTTTGAAAAGGTTCCGGACATCTCTCAGGGAAGACGGGGAGGAAATCCTGGTGAAAGGTTTCGATTTCGATGCTATGGCCGGGGTTTCGGTGGTTTATGGTGGTTTTACCGAGTTGTGAGGCCAAAAAACTCTTGGCCTCAGTCTTCAACGTATCTTGCCAAGTTGTGTGGAGTTGTAACGATGGAAGTGATGTCCGGATGTGGTGTTGTTTTGTGATTTCCTAAGGAGTCCTTATACCTGGTGCTCAGTGGCTTTACCATGAGTTCCATATTTTCGAAGTGTCAGTTGGATTGCCGTGCCTCCCTCAAAAGTCCAAAAGGTTCGACCAAATATGAAAAGATATCGATGGGTGTCCCTGCGAAAGGACTCCATGACTGCAACAGATCTCCGCCCGAAGTATCACCTTAGAGACTCCCAATGAAGCAGACTTCTTGGCCTTCCTGACGGTTCTGTTTGAGACAAGGGAAGATTTATGACTCAACGACACTGTTTGGTTTCAACAGTCAATGTTTGCAACAGTCAAAGGACAGAACCAACAGTAACATCTTTCAATTCTATTTGAGGTGCAGCTGCCTTGTTGCAACAATCTTTGGGTCACAGGCTCGAAGCTTTTGGATGTCAACAAGATGTCTGTTTTTTGGGGAGCATTGGGAGGCCCTTCCTCTTCATGTTGGCGATTATGTGGCTCGGGGTTGGGCTTTCTGCGCTGCTGTCAAATGTGGGAACCTCAAGCGCTCAATCCTCTCGGACTTTTTGCAGAGCTTCCTGTTTGCTGAGGTCACAGCACCACTACTTTTGGTAGAGGTCTTGAAACCACTATTGCGAGACATGCCAACAGATAGTGGGTGGCACCTGGTTGGATGGGAGGTAACTGAAAGGAAGTTCTGAGGTAGGAGAATCCTGGGAAAAGAGAAATAAAACTTATAAAACTGCTGATTTCTGTGGTGAAATTGAGGGACACGTCAGCCCCCACCGAGATCAGAAAGAGGTGGAAGTTAGATGAAGGTCCATTGAAGGATTGCAGGAGTGTTGAAACTTTGAGACTCACGGTGAAACTGATAGCTAATTCAAATGATCAAAACTATGCCAAGGGTGTTTAGGTAGAGAAGGGGATCTTCCGTTTTCCATTGTCAGGTCGATATTCCCGTGCTCTACTATTGGGTTTGGCCTTTGCTTGCAATGTCCAGCAACCCAGAAAGAGGTGGCTGCAGCTTTGGGCCTTGAAATCACCCGCAATCTTGAGGTTGGTGGTATGATGACACCCATTTCATCGCCACAGAATGTGGCATCACTGCAGGTGGCTTGTTGTTTCAAGCAAAAAAATATCACAAACAAACATTGGAAATTATTGGAAGCGAAGTGATCACACGATTGGATTGCGAAAGAAATTGCTCGGGAGGCTTTGCGACAACATGGGCATGACATCACTTGGGGTGAGTGGTCTCAACCTTGGCTCTGCATGTTTCATTAACAAGGCCATGCCTTCTGAGCATGACCTGGAAGAGTATCAAAAGGTCACAGTTATCTGTCAACAAGTCTATAATGGTCAATGACGATGATGACGATGATGACAAGGACGGCGACGATGATGGTGACCATGGTGATCATGATGGTGACCATGGTGACAATTGTGATGATGGTGATGATGATTGTGATGGGAGTGTGATGGGAGTGTGATGATGATGATGATGATGATGATGATGATGATGGTGGTGATGATGATGATGGTGATGATGATGATGATGATGATGATGATGATGATGATGATGATGCTGGTGGTGGTGGTGATGATGATGATGATGAGGATGATGAGGATGATGGCGATGACCATGATGACGATGACGAGGGCGACGACGAGGGGGACCGCGACGACGGCGAGGACGACGAGGACGATGACCATGGTTCTCAATCCAAGTGTGATGGTTCTAAAAAGAACATGCTTGGTAGGGGTGATCTGGAAGTGTAGCACGCCTTGGCCGCCTTGGCACTTGCACCACAAGTACCAGTTGCCCAGTTGCTACGCTTGTTACACGGGTTGCAGGGGATTTTCGATGTTCCGAATGCCCGTAGGGTTGCTACGATGACCTGGCTAAGGCTGTGCCTCAGCATCCCCTTCTGCACCTTGGCTGTCCTGGTGACCTGGCTGCTGTCGAAAGCTTGGGCGAAACAGGCGAAACAGGCGAAACAGCTATGTTTTCACAGCAAAAGATGTTGATAATTTGATACTTCTGGTAGATACTTGTCCCTAAGGTTGTTGCTGGTCTACCACTATGACCTGTCAGAAGGGGAGGTCTGAAAAACCTTGTGGTGGAATGTTACTTTCATTTCCTTGGATCCTTTTTGGCAACGAGATTTATCCACCACGATTCCTCAAAGTCTGCACTGCAAAAGCCAGGCTTTGCGTTTGCAAACGCCTGGTGCTTCTTGTGGCCGGGGCTTTGGGATGTCAGTCACAGTGAAAGCCCACGAAGGTTTGCTTAAACACGCAGGAAACGACAAGGCATCCATGTTGTTGAGGCAAAATCCCTGCTGTCGTGTTTGACAAGGAGGACCTTTGATGAATGCTTTTGATCTAAACAAAATATCGATTTTACTAGGCTGTTAGACCACATCAGAAGAGGAAGTATCCATTTGGTTTGGGAGTTCCAGGAGTTGTCAAGTGGGAAGATGGTGGGGTTACTGGGGGCCCTTGCTACACTGGCCGCCTTTGCCTTTTCCTCGGATCAAGAACGTTCTCTCGGCTCAGAACGAGTTTTTTCATCTAATCTTTCATGTCTTCAACGACAAAATGAGGCCTATGCTCCTGCTTTGGTCTTAGATATGACTCGAGCTGGTTCCCAGCGCGTTTTCTTCTGTCAGTTGCTTTGCTTAAGCAGGCAGCACGTGAATTTGGGGGGACGTCTTCCGTGGCGCTGCTTTTTGTGGACTGGTACTCAGTCATGAAGCTGGAGAGACACAAGTCATAGCTTCCATGATGATCTTCCCAAAGTGCTGGAATCAACAGATGAATCCTTCATTTTTCGCTATTCCCTATGATATTTGTTCTAGAAAATGAGGATTTTACTGTAATAAGTATCACCTGCGGACGTTTCAGGCGTTGTCTTTGGGTGCTGGTGGAATCTCTCGGTGCCGGGCCCAGTGTTGAATCAGCTTCACATTGGTTTTTGGAGGTTAAACTTTGATCCCTACAGATGAATAAAAATATGCTGATTCTGAATCATGAACCGATTACAAAACCTTGTAATATTTCTTAACAGTTCTGCTAAGGCAAACCTTCAACTCCTACAATTGGCATCTTTTGTTCTTGATTGGTGGTGGCAGTGCTCTAGGCCTCCCCATTGGATCTATGCATAGAGATGTAGAGATGTAGATAATGTTTTCCCTACGATGTAACACTCCTGTTGCAGGTCTGGCAGTCCAGGAAAGTGGCCTTTTGGATCTGTTGACTGATGCAATACAGAGGCCACAAGTACCACAAGTGGAGAAGTGATGAAAAGATATGAAAAGCGAAAAGCAAGTCGAATATTTTCCCAATGTGTTGGAAGTCTATTGAAATGAAGGCAGCTTTCCTCATCTCCATGGCTTCTCATTGTAGAGCTGATCTTAGCCGGAGCCTTTGCCAAGAATATTTCAGCGTTTTTTTTCGTAAGTTTTTCTTCAACGACACCTTAGGTCATTGTGGGTGCAACAACCTTTGTTTCGCACACCGTCGTGGCCTGAAACCGAAGATCGAATGGCCAGGGAAGTGGTAGCATCAAACTCAACGGCTTAGAGGTGGCGGCTTTGGTGTTAATGCCCCTTGTTGGAAGCTCAAAAAGTCCATGAAATGCGTGCAATCGAGCAATGTCTCTTCATTTTGCGATGGCAGTGGATGCCAGGTTGTTGAACTTGGTGAAGAAGCTGGAGTTGAAAGAAACGCAGTGCTTTTGGGTGTCAGCTCCTCAATCACTGGATATGAAGCAACAAAATTGTCGTTGCTCCTCGCTGAGTTTCATGAGTGGTTTGAAAGCTAGACCATCCGACATCATCCGACCAAGCTCCCATAAGCTGTGTTTCTAAACTTGAGGCCTTTGCATGCTCAACTGCCTGCGCTTTACCAATGACCAGCTTTCCAAATGTGCCGCTTCAAGAGATGGGATTCCATCCAGTGGCAAAAAGTGGCATTTCAGTTTTTTCGATTTCAAAATCCAAGGTGAATTCCCTCATGGCAGCGGATGACCTTGGCAAGCCTTGGCTGTCGGTGAAGAATTTTCTGGTGGAAACTAAGCTGCATTAAGCCTCGAGCCATGGCAGTTTTATGCTGCATAGTTTTTTGAGATCTGTCGCAAGTGTTGTTTCTGCCACAAGCCATGCACAGCTATGTTTTGTTTTGCTGAACCCACACTGTGAACGAGCAGTGGGAAGTGTTCTTGAGGCAGGTATCCCCACTACCTTTATTCTGTCAGTGCTCCTTGTTACGGCAGGCTGGGGCTGTTTGAGGAATTCTCCTTTCGAAACGATGCACCAACTTGTCATCCTCTAACTTTTGAAGTTGGCCAGGTTACCTCATAAGTCATTGGGCCCTGCACTGACAAAGTTGCAGCACTAGGGCGCTTGATTTCGGGAAAAAACAGTGTGATTTGTGCAGAGTTGAAATAGGAATTTGAAGGTCAACTTATGTACGCAAGTCAGATGGTTTAGACCAGATTCATCCAGTGGCAGCCATGGCCATCTTGCATACGGCCAACCTTTTTGTGGTTTGAAGGCTTGAGTCAAAATGGAAGTCAGCACTTGGCATGATTGAGCCCTTGCAAAAGATAAAGAATAGTACTCCGAGTACTCCTACATTCGCAGTCCCCGAGGCGACCTGCCACTTCTTTTTTATCTTTTTGTATATCCAGATTCTGGATGGTTTTGGTAATTCTTGCCAGCAACACTACAGAAACAACTAAGCAGCTCATCAGAGTAGAATCCTAACTATAGACCTTTCACTCCAGCTATGGTGATGGTTGTCGCTGCCCCGGCAGTTGGTCGTTTGACTACGAGAGGCGCCGACGATGATCCTAAAGTTTTTTTGAAGTCACAAAAGGCAGTGAAAGGAAACCAGTCAGCCAGTTGAGTCTGCTGTGTCTGAGGTTTATACTCTCGAAGTTTCACATAGACCCTGAAAAATGATGGGTGGAAAATCACTTTCCATTTCGGAAGGTAACTGAAATTAGGGGCGAGCTGTTCAATTTCAGGGTGGGTATTTCTAAGGTCACACAGTTTAGTTTACTTGTTGTGTTTTTAGTTTACCAGCATGTTTTGTAGGATTGCCTGAGAGCTCTTTGGCTGAGCACCAGGGGCGTGGTCGATGGAGGCCAATCAGATTCATTTAGTTTTCTGAGATTGGAATGGAAGAAGATGGAAGATAGTTTTGCATTGTGAAGAAGGATGTACAGTGAATTGTAGCGACCATATGACACGCAACTCCAAGAGCTATTCGATTTTCTCGTTGCCCAGCTTCGTTTCGAGCTCATCCATTTGCAACGCTGCGGATGCGGAAGTGACCAAAGAGGCCAGGGCATACGTGCATAGGATCTGACATCATTCATCCAGTGGATTCGATTTCTGGCAATCGCCTTTTCAGGAGCTGAGTCTGAGCAGTGTGACCGACATCAGCAAGTCCGTCCTGACATGTTGAAAGGGCAAGGGATGGTTGGAGAAAATATTTACGAAGATTGTTTCCAGCTTTGGCCCAAAGGAAGTTGGGCAAACAATCGCGAGGTTGACGAAGAATTTCTTTGAGACTTTGCCAAATGCCAAGATGTTGGCATCAAATCCTAGTGCCTTGCCTAACAGTCTGACTTTGAAACATACACCACCTTGCTTTCAACTTGAAGCCATTTGTCCCAAGGCTATGTGATCTATGCCTTCAAAGAGGGCTCTATTCGGGTGATCAACCAGAGTGCGAAGGCCGCTGAATTTGACACGGGAAAACCACAGCTTGGCCGTTTCCAAGTGCAGGACCACTTTAAGTTGTCCAACAGCTCCAAGGTGGGCTCCAAAATGAACTACGTTTCTGAAAGAAACTTGAAGGGACCTTATCAAAAGAGGGAATTGGAGCAATGTATGCGTAGCCAAATTTGTGGTATTGAAAACACTTTCCCAGAAGAGTAGAACCCCAACAGGGATGCTGGATGAACGTATTTTTGTTGTCTTGCAGCAGTCCCAAGACGTGCCGTGCCAGTCTCGGATCCTTGACCTTGCATTGACGGCGGATGCCACTGTTTCGAGCTGAGCAACAGTCAGCTGGATGGAAACTGAAAGGCTGAAACTTCAAGTGGAAATTCTCAAACTTTGTCCTGACGCTCACATTTTTTGGCACCGAACAAAATAGAAAGTTCCATTAGCATTTCCCCAATGTTTGGTGCTTGAATGCTTCCAGTGATCGGTTCCTACCGTTTCCTGTTTTTCCGGGACTCCCTTTACAGCTTCTGAGCAAGGTGAATGCATTTGGTGACAACATCCTGCTTTGCACGGCGCCCAGACTCCCTTTCGCAAGTCACAATGGAGTCTTCCGCTACGTTTTGCCATTGTTTTGACAACAAAAGAAATTGGTGAGGCTTGGATGAAGAAGGCAACATCACCATTTTTGAACTTGAGGATGGTACCTCAGTGCCTTTTTCGTCCGTGCTTTCTTGAACGGGTCCAAATGTCAGATGAAGTGAGGTGCTTGAAAGCGGCAGCACTGGTGCTGAACGAACGCCCGGGAAGTCCAAAATATGACTGCCGTAAGGAAGGTAAGGTATGGATGGTAGGGATGGTAGGGATGGTAAGCAGATTCTTTCACCAAGGCGTTGGTTGGAGTTGGCCCTTGGAGAGGACATGCCTCAACGGGTCATCTTACATCCACAGGCTGGACATGGGACACGGCACATGGTTCCATGGTTTGAAACGTGTTTTTTTGGTAGATTTAATGTGTTCAACCTGGCAGGACAGTCGTATGTTCGTCACTTGTCACGCCACGAGCCTCAGACTTTGGAATGTTCTCCGAATTCGGAAGGAGCCTCTTTGCCCTCGGGTGGGTGTTTGGTGTTTGGGTACCATGAGAACCATTTTCTTTGCCATGATTTGTCATGCTTTATTGTCGAGCTTGGTATTTTTGGCAACGTGTAAGGGTAATTGGAAGAGATTTTGCTGCTGATCTTGTTCTTCTGGATTGTGTTGTGGCCGGTTTGGTTGAAACCCAACTACAAAAGCCCAGCTAAGGAAATCATCAAATCCCACCGAATTTATAGAGCCGGCAATCCCTGCTGCCCCTGCTGCGTTGTGGCTGTTGCCATTGCTGTTACCTTTCTTTTTTCTTGCTTTTGTTGTTCTTCTTGTACTTCCTTCTTCTTGTTGTTGCTGTTGTTGTGGTTGTGGTTGTTGTTCATTTTGATGTTGATGTTAATGTTGATGTTGCTGGCGGCCTAATTACCGCTCTTTTTTCCCCGCATTTTTGTTTGTACGCTGCAAAAAGAAATGTTTCTTGTCGCCTCCTTCAAGACCCGATGAAGTGCAAGGTTTTTGTTCATTTTGTTTTCTCCAGAAAACACCAGTATTTGTCACGTTTCACTACCGACCTGCATGTCATCAACAGGAGATTAGCAGAGGCACCACTTTGCGACCGAATGCGGCGCAGCAAGAGCGGTGTTGCTCCACGGTTTCTCTACCCAAGGTCCGGCATGGCAGAAGGTTTAAAGCTTGCAGAGAATGAACCCGAACCACCTGGAGCGCTCTAGAAAGTCCACGTTTTGAAATGTGCTCAGGGAGCCTGTGACGTGGCCTTCTCTGTTGATGGCAATTGTCTCCTTGCGTTGACAACTGTTGGGATCTCAGTCGGAAAGCTGTGCATTTGTGCATTTGTCAAACTGTCCCCTTCTTGTCTTGCGAATTTCATCACTCAACAACTTTCTGGTGTCATTTTGATGAGGGACTGGAACCTTTCTGATTTTTTCGATTTTTTTCTTGTGCCAATGTGAGACAATAACTATTGCCTCGCGGTGCAACGAGGACAGTCTTGACGTGTGGAGACTCTGCGATGGGCCCAACCTTCCAGGCACACCATTTCGAATTCTGTGATCCAGCATTCTTTTAATATCCAAAGAACATCCAAAGAACTCAGATTTTTTAATGAATGTTAGATGAAATATAGATGAACAATGATACTACACTGCACTGAAAAAATCATTGGTTTATCTAAGGATGTTTCCTTACCAATTGTGATTTTCCTTGTGGTCACTGTAACTTGACAAGGTTTGCAGCACATCCAGCGTTTGACCTTTGAAATCGAGGCCAAATTTTTCCACAAGCAACGAGCAGATGTTGGTGGATTCAGACGTGTGAACTGATGACATGCCAGGAGTTCTCTCCTCCAGAAATGTTACGCTTTGTTGGAACTGGACAGGTCCAGGCCGGTGATACGTGCTTTTTTTTGTTGTTTGTGTTCTTCTTGTTTTTTTCCACGTTTTGAAAGAGTTTCATCATAAAATCGGGAGGCCCTTGTGCTTGCATCATCAAGTGGCTGTGACCTTCGAGTTTACAGCTTTTGTCCATTCAATCCAGCACCTGTGAGGGGTTCCCAGAGAGTCCCAGCAACTTCGTGTGTTTTTTCCGGTGTTGACTTTGGGTTTTTTTTTTGAACACCGAAAGGAGTGTGGGTTTTAGATGATCAGTGGTTTTTGGAATCACAGCATTTTTTCGTTGGTTTTTGAGTTTTTTGAATGCCTGACATTTTTTCCAACATTTGACGAGCGTGACAGGTTGGAGAACTGATACAGTTGCTACGCTTAGCAGCTCCAGGTTGGGCACGGGGGAATGAACATTTTGGAACATCCCTGAAATGCCTTGCATTTCATGCCTACTTTGAATCATTCCTACAATTCTACATAAGACATATTTGTTTCATCAAAGAGGCTGGTCCAGTTGGGGGGTAGCGAGGTTCAAGCGCCGTAGCGCAGTTGGAGGTTGATGTCACTGAGTGATCCTGGACTGTTTGATGCTGGCCTGTCATGGAGTTGGAAGACGACATTGTAGAGCCTTCTATTGAGTAATTGATTTATATCACATATCATATATCCTTTTGAGAGGCGCAAAGTCAAGGAAAATCTAAAGATGAAATGTGAACATCAGATTTCACCACATTTTAGTAGCGAGACCAATGGTCACACAGGTACCAAACCTTAGCCGCGAGCTTCACCAACCGCAACTGCTTTATCTTGTTGCCGCTGGTCAAGGGCTGGTCCACATCATCCAGGTTGGTCATATGCGTTCACAGTTTTGCGAAAATTATCCTTTTGTCGAGTTCTATAATTCTCAGCAACAGGTATTTTTGAGAATTTGGGTGCCAAGTTCTCTCCAGATTTTGAGGGTTTTCCATTTGAAGGATAGCCTTCCCATTTGCTCAACGTTTTGGAGCAGTTGCGCCGAGTAGTCATCATGCTTTGATGTGAGGGAACTTGATCGGGTGGGCATCTCCAGATGGTAAGGTCCATGTGTTTTAGCTAAGGACTGCACTTTCACTCCGTAAGACCAACAAGGATTTGTTCATCTACAGGGCGACGCGAACTGAAGACAAGGCCATTTAAAAAAAGAAACTGGAAAGTGGCCAGCGTAGTTGTATCAACATCAGATGATCATGTCTCTGGTTGAAAAGATTGTGGATGAAGTCCAGGATGGAAAGTGGAACATTGTGGTGCATCAACCTCCAGAAGCAATGGTTCGCCCACAGGCTGACACAATTCATGGGGTCTATGAGCCAGTTCTTATGGCTGTTGAAATTGCAGGAAGCCAAGCTGAAAGTGGAGGGCCGACAAGAGCAGAAATCTTCGACAGAGGTGTCTGTGCCATGTTTCTTGAACACAGATTTGGGACTGCGAAGAAATCTGTGGGTGGGGAGATTCTAGTTGTCAGGAGCTTGAAATCAGGGTACCTCCACCTCCACCTCCACCTCCGAAGGTCCTTTTGATTGATGGTGGATTTTTTTTTGAGATTTTTCCCTTGAATTCATTCTCAAAAGACGCGAAAGGTGAATGGCCCGAATGGCTTTAACAAAGCTCACGGGGAGGAAGAGGATGGAATTGAGGGTGAGGAGCCTGACGTGGTAGGGAGCTGAGGGGGATTGGTGCTTCCAGATGACCAGGGCGCAGATCATTGCATTTTGTCAGGTTGAGACAGCAGCCAGCAGCTCGAAAAAATACGACATAGTGGACAAGGAATTTGTGCAACTTGGCTTCTATAATATTATATCACCATACCTTGTTCATGGCTTGTCAAGCTGCCATCCTCAAGTACTGAGTTGCATCCAAGGAAGCAGATCGCAGCATCCTTTGTCAGGGGACTGGAGAAGAGGCGACTGGTGTTTTGTCAAAGACATTGAAAGCGATTTTTCTTTGGAGCTGCTGGAGGAAATTTTGGATCATTTTCAGTTTGATTGCAAGTTTACACAAATCTTAGGTAGTCCTCACGTCAAATCCAGAAGATTTCTGAAACAGAACTGATTTTTCAGACGACCCCGAGGAGAGGAGATTTGACTGAGAGGATTGTTTCGGAGGCAGGATTGTTTCCGATTTCGCAAAAATTCAACAAAATGCTGAGCTAACGTTGCTATTGTTTTTTTTCACAGGTTGTCAAGAGTCGCTCTGGGTAGCTCGGAAGCAAGCAAATCAACGTTTTTTTTTGAGTCCTTTTTAGGCCCGTTTTCGATGGACATGTTGTCGGTATACATTGAATATGGCTTTTTACTTGGCTTTACATCATGTCGTCCGTTTTTGGGAGCAGGAAATCTACGGAGCCAGAAGTGCTGAGTCAGGCACCTTCCTGTAGTTCTTTGCAATCAGCCAATGTGCCAACAAGTTGTCAAGTTATAAAAAAGTTATTGTGATTTTCGTATCAGGTGCTTGCAAAGGTGAAAGAAGTGCGGGAGGCTGATTGCCACAGATGCTGATTTTTATCGGAATGAACATCTTCTGTGAGAACTTGGAGTTGAGGATAGTTGTGAGCTTAGCAGGGTAGAGAGTAAGTATTCAATCTTTCAATTTGCAGGTACAGACCGCCAGTGAAAAAAGCCTGCAAGCAGCCGCTCGACAGGCAAAGCGTGGGGTCATGAGCTTTACTTGCAAATGTTTGCAACAGATAGACTCTATATGAAGCGTGCTTGGATTCTGTTTGGTTTTGGGCGAGTTGCACATTGGTGTGGCCACGGTATGTTTTTGAACAAAAAAATCGCCAGGCGGCAGATCATTGGGCAGAGACGTCTGCGGCGAGCATGGCCTCTCTGTTGTCCAAGGCGATCCTTAGGGCCAGGGCGTACTGGGACTGGCGCAACGTGGATTCAACTTTCCATACCTGAGGCAACCCCCACTCTGAGACCTATAGATTATTGTTTAAATCATAATATTAGTTCATTTTTGTGTGCTACTTGTTACAAAAGATGATCCACTGTGACTTACACAACTCATAAGACCTGATATTCAAGTCAGGAATTTGGCCAAGTTTCTGATGGAGTAGCTGCGACTTTGGCCAGAGAGTTGTCACAGTCCAGAAAGTGCGCGACGTAGTTGGCGACTGCCAAGAGAAGCAGATGATGAAATGGATGGAAATGATGGCAGACACGTTAAAAGGAAGCAAACATCAAGATACTTGTATTAGTGCATGATGGGCATGATCAGGATGCCTCTTTATTTCAGGCATCTTGTAAGTATTCTGTAGTTTTCTTTGTTTTGGTGGGTTCTGGCTTCACGGTGGTTGTGATTGTCTCTGTTTAGGTTCTGCGAGGCCCTAGCCAGAGGGGTTCAAAAGTCACAAGCAGCTGCAACGAAGCAGGCCAGACAGTCGTGGGGTTTTGATTCGTTGCTGGCACTGGTTTGCGTGGAAGGGATTCTTTGACAGGCGTTTTTATCAATGAAGCCATTAGTCATTAGTCTTTGTAACTGACACATGGAACAGCTAAGGTATTCAGACTGAAGAAGGAGATTCTCAGTAATTTTTTCCTGCCTTCCTCACTGTTTCTCTTTTTGGCTGGCTTTTTGTGGGATTCCTTACACCTGCAAAGTTATACATTTGCCTTTGGCTGCGGGGTATAAATGATTTGAAAAGCACATGGATTTACGTTGTCCTCTCATCATTTCCCAGAAATCGTTGGAAAATAGATTATCACACAAAGAAAAAAATATATCAATATACATATTTGTATAATATACAATTATATACATACTATTTAAACATACACACGCACACACATACACGTACTATGATGTAGCTTAGATTCATTCGGCAGGTGCTGGAGTCGCTACGCAGCGAAAGCGAAGACTGCGGAGATGGAGAGTCGCTCCAAGAGACCTTGGCACCTGTCATCAAGGCGGAAAAAAACTGACGATTTTGGAGGAGTTTTTATCAGTTCACCTGCTTGTTTGACTGTAGAATCTTCTGAGAAGAATCTGTGTTTTCAGAAGGGCAACTTCTGAGAATTTCCTATTGAATTTGGGATGTGATTCTTTGATCTCCATTTTTTTTCCCAACATAAAGTTTTTAACATGACTTTTAAAAAATCACGAAAAAATGGCATCTGCCCAAAAGAAATAAAATCATATAAAATCCATTTTTGTGTACAGATTTTGGAAGCTGTCACCTTGGGATGGGAACCCTGCACAGTCCGAGCTGCGATCTCATTTCGAGCTCGAACTTGGTCCATTGATGGGTCTTCGAGTCACTCAGTGACGGAGGGGCAGAGATTCCTGCAGTTTGTTTTTGCCAACAAAGATTGACAACAACTCGGTGAGATGAAAATTCTTGGATTTTATGTATTCTGCATTTTCTATACGCAAACTATTGAAAAGTGTCATGCAGCTAGTTGGGTAGCCAATTCGTAGTCAATTCCGAGCCAGTTCGCCACATGATTTACGTATCATGTAATATAGATGAATATATCTGTGATCTAGGTATATCATCATGTCCATTGGCATCACTTCAACCAATAGTTGGGTTACTATTGCAGGTTTGAATTCCAAGTAATGCCTTGTCATAGGTGGTTCCAATCTTTACGCTCAATCATCCAACAAAATGACCCATCAAAGGTCACACAACTTCTCTCTGCCTTTCGTGAGCAGATGACTCTTTGTCTCGAGGTTGGGAAGTTTTTGTTGGATGCAAAAACTATACGAAAACCCTGCGATCTAAACTTCAGAAGTGACAAAGTGACATCCATTGACCATTGTGACACCGCAATGCAGCAATGATTGGTTGACCGGTTGACCGGTTGACCTTGACAATTTGAGGGCATTGCGTCTGAGCATCAGAAAGCAGCTCTGCATTTGGGCAGTTCCTTGATCGCAGAGATCCAACTGATGCACCAGATCAATGTCTCTGGATGTGTGACGGCAGTGACAGTTTTTTGGACATCCGATTTTTGCCAAGGAGATCTTGCCCCTGTGGTTGCTGAAGAGCTGAAACAGGTGGGGAAGATGCGGGTGAAAACAAAAACGACTCAATGAAACACATAAGCACAAAACTCTCTCAATTCTCAATTCTCAAGTTGCTTAGATGACTATAGTTGGTGAGTGCATTCAACAAAAATCATGTCCATCCCAAGAGAAACCAAGGAAAACTCCACGAAAAGTCAGTTTGAAGATGTTGTGGAAACTGCTTTCCGAGGT
Organism: Breviolum minutum Mf 1.05b.01; assembly: GCA_000507305.1. NCBI lineage: Eukaryota > Dinophyceae > Suessiales > Symbiodiniaceae > Breviolum > Breviolum minutum. Next base: position 61,618 of record DF241058.1, read on the forward strand.
GAAACACCTCATCATCTCAGGCAGGGGCAGATAAATCCAGTGACACTAAGCAGGGAAGCCAACTGAGTTTACGTCATGATTAGAAAGCCCCCTATTTTTTCAAGATTTGCTTCCATTTCTACTGGAATGAGGGAATGGAAAAAGGGCAATAAAGATACAAACGCCACACGGACCTGTAACCTGACAGTCAAAGGCAACAGATCTATGAAAGTGAGAAACTTGGATTTGATGTTTGAGAATCATAAATTCATATACTTTCCAGTTTCAAGATGAAGGTTTGATGTATGGAGTCCCTCAAGCCTCAAACTGCTGGAGTGAAGTTGCTGATTCCTGCGATATCGAAGGCAGCCAGTCTGCAAGCAACTCTCAGGTGCGTGACTGGGAGGGATGAGTCAGCGGGCTTGTCAAAGATCCAGGCTCTAGAAACTCAGATCCAGGCACAGCTGGACGAATTTGCACAAGCTGTAGATGTGGAGGTGGGGGGCCTTGTGTGAGGAGAAGCTAAGAGAGGTTGATGGGTAATATCCTTGGAATGAACATGTAACTTTTCAGCCTTTTAGCCCCTTTGCTTGCAAGATGTCAAAGATGTTTTTTCATATCTCAGATGTTTGATGTGATTTGTGATGATTGGAAGATTGCAGTGCTTTGCAGGTCCTTCAGCCTCTTACTTCTCGGGTGAGAGAACTCACTGCACAGGTGAAGGTCTGTGAGAAACCCACGGGACCTGTGGGCAGTGCTTCACGGGAGACGTTTGAGAACATATGAGTGATACGTATAGTTATCCTGGAAATATGAATTATATGCTTATAGCTGACTTTGAGAACTTATGAGTTGAGAGATTTTGTTGGAAACCTCGCAGTGCATGATCAGAAACATCGCGATGTCAGTCTGTCAACCTATTTTTGTCTTCAGGCTCTTAAGGCAGAAGTGGAACAACTTCAATCAGAAGGTTGGAAGTGCAAACCCGTTGGGATGAGACGGGAGATGGGACCATGAGATGAGTTCCTCCTTCGCAGGTAAAACACCAAGTCCTGAAGGTGAAAAAGCACAAGCCTCTGAGTTGCAGAAGCTCTTCCAAGAGGGGCGGGTCAGGATCTCGTTTGCTTTTTAACCTGACAGTTGTTGTGAAAGAGAAAAATGAAAAGAAATTGAATGATGAAGGAAAACAAGTCCGGATTCAACAGCTTAAACACCATTGAATTAGTTTTTTATCGAAATCTCTTTGCAGCCACAGTTGTCAAGACACTGGTACAATTGTCAAAAACTCTATCCAAGGCAGAACATGCTTTCGAGCGTGCTTTGCAAAAACAGGGCAAAGCAAAATACGTTGATTTCCTTCAGACTGAACTGGCATGTTTTGTGTTGAGCCCAGCGAAGCTTTTTCGATGATTTGAAGATCAGGGCATCCTACAAAATTTGGCCCAAAGCCTACCGTTTCTGATGTCATAGAGAGGAATTGACCATCATCATTTCGATTTGAAGCAGGTTACATTCTGCAAAAAACCTAAGATAACTTCATCTTGGCCGGAATGTGTAGATTGATCATTTTCGTCCTGAACATTTTGGTGAACATGGGAAGCTCCGTCATGCCAGGCACGTGTGCTCAGTTGTAAGGCCAGATATTTGGCTCAATGAGGACCTAGGCGGTGGCGGCATGGAGATGTGTTTTGATTAAAATCACTCCTAACATTGAGCCGTGGTTAGACTGATGCCAGTGATTTCTTTAGCATCTCCGTCTCCGATGGGCCAAACAGTACGGTTCATGCCTGCTACGGTTTACCATGGTTTTCAGACCTTCTGCATGTGCTGTTTGTTCGGACTTTTGTGAAACACTTTTTTGCAGAACAAAGCCAAAGAAATTGACACAAAGAAGATATAAGAAGGTTCTAGTTCAGAATGATTCCTTCACGTGGTTTCTGGCTAAAATGGGGGTGGATCCTCGTGTGAGGATCCTGTGGGGCTCCAGCTTCGCGTACAAGTGAAGATGAAATTGATGTATGCGCTTGCACAACAACTCTCTGAGAAGTCTCTCGAAGAGGAGATCTTCCACAGCAAGGCATGGATGGTATGGGTGTTTCTTGTTTCTTTTTGCACTGAAATATAGAAGAGGTTTGTTTCACCAAAAAAGGCATCAAAATTCAGATTGATAGATTCTGTAGACATTGAATACCGCCAATCCGCGGAATTTGGTGGAATCTTTTCTTTCAGGTGGAGTGGATCAATGAGTTATGGTTAGCTTTAGAACTTGGTGATGAGGCGGGTACCAAGGGGTGGAATTGGGGTGTATCTTCACCTTTGCAAGGATATTTGATTGTGCGGTAGTCAGGAAAGGTAGAGTTAAATGCTTGTACTGTAGTTTTTCCAGAAAATTTGAGGGAATCTATAGGTAGAATGCTTGCTTGGCTTTTGAGGCGGTCGAGAAGCAGGGAAGAAAGCTTTGTACACAGCTGATTGAGGCACAAATCCAATCTACAATCAAAGGGCAGCAAAAGTCATCCCACCTAAATCATGTGAGACAGCTTCTTGAGGCTCTTGAACGAGCCGAGGGTCCTGGAAGGGAGCAGGGCCTGCGCAAGCTCAAAAGGACCCTACAACAAGTCATGGTCTCAAGTGCATCAAAGAAACGGATAAAGTCCACACAAACACACTGATGTCCAGATGTTTCATGAAAAATGCCATTCCACTTCCCTTAAAGAGTAGACTATGAATGCAACTCCACATGACTGCAAGCAAAGCATTGGATTTGTTCATAAGCTCTGTGTATTGGTTCCAATTCTTGAAAGATAAACATTTGAACATGAACCTTTCCGTGTTTCCAAGGCCGCCAAAATGATGGCGCCTCGTGAGTAGGTGCCGGCTTTGCGACTTTGTTGTCACTAAGCTGATGCAATCCGTCTGGGATTGACGACTTGATGTCATCGATGCTTCGTGAAGTCACGGAAATAACAACTCTTGACCGGTGCGATTTCGCACTGGAATGGATTTAATGATTGCTTCATCTTGTAAAAGTTTGAAGTCCTTTTTGATATATGAGATCACTTTATAGACAAGGAGTCACTTTTTTAGACTACCTGGTGAAAGTGTCAGCTGGGTGTTTGATCTCCAGAGATACGTACGAGACGTAGCTAGGAGCCAGTGGCTAGGTTATCCGGCATGGCCGAAATCCTGTGCTGTGGCGTAGAAAACAAGCCAATCATCGAATTCATGCTGTCGTGTTGCCGCCCGTTGTGGCAACATGGAAAATTCCGATGAAAGTTTAAGAGCAGTCGAAGGAATCAAGCATTTTGTATAGGGGGAGTGCTGACAACTCCCAAAAAACAGGGCCAGAAACAAAGGCTTAAGACGGGTTCCAATGATTGTAGGATTCATGTTTGTGGATCAAGTCTCTAGACAGAAGATCACTAAGTGGGACTCATTCAAAACTTATTCAATGTCAGATCCGGCTTGTCAGCTAACCCCAAACAAGTTGAAAAAAATGAACTCCAGCAGCAGTGTTCATCAACTTTGTTGATCACCCACCATGAGCCCCATCAGCACCATCAGCAGGACCAAACATCACCAGGACCAATTCTGTGATTTGCTACTCTTCCTGTGATTTTTGCTCGTACTGCCATGGGCTAGCCTTACATGGCGGATCTTGGGTGCTATGGATTTGGATCTTTGAGGGATCCAGGCGATGAGTATTTTCAGCCACTCCTCTGGCTCCACTGCAGCTGGGCCAACTTAGTGACGTCGTCGTTGCCAATTTCATGTGGATCAGAGATTGCCCATGGTTTTGTGCCTTTTTTCTCAAGAAAACGTTGAGGACAAGAAGTTGTTCAGAGCCAGATATTGGTGTGTTTTTTTTTGATTCTGAACCCCAAAGATTGAGGTATCACTTGCGGAGACAGATGCCTGGTGGCAGGGAATTTACAAGACATGATTTGGGTGATCCACCAAGTAGGTCCGTTGTTTCAAGGTGATAACTTATAACTTATGGAATCAGAAGTTCGGCCGCGAGACGATGATGTGATTTCGGTGGCCATGTTGATGTCACTGATTTCAGTGGAACATCAGTGGAATATCGAGTTGATCTTGAATTTCCAGGAAATTGAAGATGCTTGCCGCAGCTATGTTGGCGTCATCACCAAGAAGACTTTAGAAGATGGACGTCGCATCAACAAGACTGTTGAAGAGCAGGTGCCACAAAACACGGTGCCATTTTTTTGTGCCAAAAACGGTGGAAATCCACGAGACATCCCCCAGGCCTCGAGTTCACAAGCAAGCCCAAGGAAACGTCGCTTCTATGCGCATCTTGGTGTCACATCCTACACAAGTGATGTGATGGAAATCGTTTCGGACAGACTGCCTCGGCAGTTTGTGGAAATCATCACATGATATTTCGTTTACAAGAAATTCTGGTCCGATCGATTTGGCGGGATGGAAGGGAAACATGAATACTCTTGATTTGTAGGACAATGTTGAGACAATTGCACAAATTGATAGTAGATTTTAATCTTAATACATGACTTTGCTAGCCCCCGACCTGGTGGAAGTAAATGCTGCCTGACACTGATGTTGTCAACTTTTTGACCTTCCAAGCGCTGATATTTTTCTCCGGCTTGAAGGTATCTCCCAACTAATAGTGCCCCAGTCCACTCCATACGACTGTTGCTCAGGATGACGGTAGATGCCAAGGGCCAGGAGAAGGTGGCTCTTTGGGAGTGACGTTTGTAATTTTTTTCAGGTGAAATCATTTGGGCCTTTAGATGTTCCCCTTCACCGATTTTACTTCCAGATGTTTCAATTCTGGAAGCACAAATTGGCAAGTCTGACCAGATGTCCAGGCGCTGGATGGAAAATGGATCGATGAGATGCAAGAGCTGCTTGATGAAGCCAACTTCGCTTATGGTGGGAAGAATGATTGGCAAGTTCGGCTGCAGGACCAAAATACACTGGCAGAAGTTTGGGGAGTCGAGTAGGGAGAAGCTTCAAGTGAAAGTCAGCAAAATACACTTTGAATGACTTGAATTCCTAATGGAATGTGATACCTTGAACAATTGATTGATTAAAAATGAACTATAAAGTATATATTTAAGCGCAAGTGAGTCAGAAGTTGCTTCTGTGGTCAGATCCACACTTTTCCAGTGCTTCGGAGGAGCAGAATGAGTTGAAGACGCAAATCCAGAACAACTTCAGCAATTTCTCCCAGTGCGGCAGCGATGGTATTGATGCCGTCACTGAGCACTTGAATCAGGTCTGGAGATGTCTCACTTCACCCGAACAGAAGGAAATTGATGTTCCTTCTGCTCCTTGGCTTTCATCTTTCATCCTTCATGTTGCTGTTGGAGTATGGGGTTTCTGGGGTTTCTGTACATTTGGAAGTCAAAAAACACTGACATCTTGTGTGGCTGAAAAAACCTTTGCATGTCCATCTTTTCTCCAAGGATTTGGGAGATATGAAGGCATCCTTCGAAACAGTCAAGAAGTGCTTGCAGGAGGGTATTGGGTGCGTCTGGGTGCCATAGATTTGGATGAATTTGACAACCTTGTAGAGGGATTTCGTCACCATTGATTGGGATAGCAGTGCTCTAGAAGACGAAACACCAAGAACTCCAAGACTTTGTAAGAGTTTTGTTTGATCCTCATGAGGTTACCTAGCAAGGAAAGTGAAGTACTACTGTAACCACTGATTTCTTCAAACTCGGGACTTGCCATTTGGGTCAGCATGTAGTCGTGTGCTTTCCCCAAGTTGCAACTGCCGCGAAAATCCTGGAAAATCCGGGAAAATGGAGGCCTTCAAAACTCCAATACCAAACGGCCATCATTTTTTCCGCACAGGATGTCCGAAATAAGGGTTGCGCCAATGCAGAGAAGGTTACCAGGCAGTGGTTCCACTACGTTGCCAGGGAGGCCTGTGTTGCTGGCTGATGTATATGTCATTTTGATAGTTGGAGGCGAAAGGTAAACGAAATCAAACGAAGTTCTTGACTTGTACACCATAAATCGATGTAGACATAGATTGCATTTTGATGCATTTTGCATTACATTCCAATGTGGCTTAGCCTTTCCCGATAAAAGCAAGTGAACTGAACGGAAGGTCTTCAATGTGCACAGATTCGGCAACTTGGACGTGAAGGACTTGGATGGATTAAAGCACCTTGAAAGCATTTTGAAGGCGTCCAACACAAGAAGATTAGAAGGTGAAATGATATCGAGATTAATTCATGGGCTTTTCCGAGGCATCGCTTAAACTTGTTACACACCTACAGCGAAGTCAACGAGCGCTGGCATCGCATGGATGCACTCAATGCTGGCTTAGAAAAGGCAGTCAACAGCAAGGCAACACTACAAGCATCAGTGGAAAGTGCGGAGCTCCTTCTGATCAAACAGGTGGGAATTTCCAATTGGATTTGGTATGTTGACTTGTGTACTAAAGTACTAGTGACTTAGTGAGTGCATCATTTTTTTGGCGTTTTCACACAGAAAATCTTTCAAGATCGCAGATTGCAGTGATTGCAGATTGTTTTGATTGTTTTCTGTGAAGGTGGAAGCAGAGTATCAGAGGAACTTTGAAAAAGAAACGCGGGCAATGGTCATGAAGGTCGCCAAGAAAAAGGCTGAAACCAACGGACAGGTTGAGGCTTGCTTAAGACATCGAGTGACCTTGCGGAATGAGCTTTGCAGGAGATTTTGGAAAGGGTAAACAGGTAAAAACAGATGTAAACCGCGGTAAACCCCAACATGGTAATTCAGTTTTTCCAAAAAATTGGAAGTTGGCCAAAAAGAAGCAAAATCTCCATATTTTAAAGAGTTCGGACATGTGAAATGAGAAATCTCTCTTCTTTTAGAACCAATTTTTTTGTTTCCAAAAGTGTTCTGCTTTGAGTGATTTTCTGTCTTGGTTTTCCAGACATGACATGGCATTGAGAGGATTCTCATAGAGCTCTCTGACAAACTGAACCAATGGCATTCGAAGCTTTGCAAGAAGTATTCAGATTCTGTCTCTCAGTTGAAACGCTCCAAGAGACAGATTGAAGAAAAGCTTGGAGCTGCAGACCAGAAACTGAAATACCTGGCGGCAAAAAGGGAAAGTACTCAGAGTTCCATAGAGAACCTGTTGAAACCCTATGCCTCTTCTATTTCCTTGGACAGTCAGAATCTCCCTGGAAGAGATACGCTCGTCTCGGAGATCTTTCGTATGGTGGAAAAGCTTGAGGATGTTTTGCCAATCTCTTTAAGCAGCGTTTTTGCCATTTAAAGATGTTGGGAGTGTGGGTAGTGCGAATTTCGGCCTTCGGTTTGCAATGAGCCCCTACAGGAGCCCATGATTTCTTCCGTCATTTCAACCGCAGTGGAGAAGTTGATTTCACGAAGTCCACAGAAGAAATTGGAAGAAGTGAGCAAGAAAATGTCGAAAGATCAAGAGGTGCCAGGAATCCAGTTGATTCGCACATTTGAAGGAAAAACTGTCAAAACAAGATGTAAAATGTTCTTTTTTGTGCGAAATTCAATTTTTCGGTTCAACGTCATCGGCCAGTTGACCAGGGGCAGCCTGCGATGCTTGACTTTGCCAGTGTGCAACAGATGTTGCAATACACCTCCGCAGCACAAGCTACTGACGACCTGACACCTTTCCTCTCTGAAAGTCAGAAGTCTCCACCTTTGCTGCTGCGTGGGCCAGTTCCTGCCTCAGTTTGGCGGCTTTGAAGAGATGTTTGCGTGATGGTTTTTTTTATTTCGAACCAATGAGTCTCATCATCCAATCTTGTGTCAAATTTTGGTACTTGCTAGGTGGATTGATATATCATAGCAACAAACCGGCAAAATTTAGACGTGCAAAACACAATAGCTACCCCCGCAAAACCTGACGGTTTTGCCGTGTGTTTCCCATTAGAACTCCCAGGATCCACTTCATTTGCAAGACATCTTGAGGGAGTTTCGAGAAGCTTTGGTGGATCGAAACTTGGAAAAACTTTCCAGGTTGATATTTTTACAAATTGATAGAAGTGAGACTATCATATTTTTAAAACGCATTAAACAAAATGAAATATTAATTATATCTACTATATAATATGTATTAAGCTATTAAGAATTCTCTATTGAATACCAGATATGGTTTACACTTCAACATTAAAAAGAAACATTTTTTATTTCAATGTGCATCAGCCGTGGATGTAGGGGTTTGTCGGAGTTTGTCCGTGACCTGTTTCGGAGGAAACAGCCATGCCTCCTTGAAGTTGTTGTTTTCGGCGGAGTCCTCCCTGAAGATCCTCAGCAAATTCAAGGATGAGATGAAAGAGGATTCCGTTGCAGCGGAGGAGCGATGGAGATGTTTGTTGCTGTTTTCTTTTGTTTTTTGGCAAAGTTGGACACAACATGGCAACATGGCACAACTTTTTTTTTTAAACGTGGAGGTCGGCTTGATACTCGCAATGACATCTTTCGGTTCTTGTGCTGCATGAAGTGTCTTTTAGGGAATCTCTTGGTTTCTTCAATGGTTCATTTCTATTCCCAAAAAATGCTGAGAAGAAATCTGAGGTGCTGTGACTCGTGTTCAACAAGGTTGGGATGCCCTAGTGATCAGGTGGGTTCACAGTGACACAAATGACGGCATCGATTGGTTGAGACTTCAAGGTTGTCAGCTGATGGCGACCATCCTGAATATACGTGGTCTCCAACTTCGAAAACATGCATTGAACCGAGTTCTCCTGGAACCATTCCCTTCGTGCCTCGGCGTCTAATCTTCTCTTTTGTTGTTAAACAAGTGAAGATGATGGTCTGCAAACGCAACTTTTATTTCTTTATTTCTTTTTTTTGTTGAGGCCTAGTTTGGAAAACATGAATGCGCAGGCAGGAGAGTCGCGATTGCCAGCCACAGATGTTGTGGAATCAATTCTTGACATAAACAATAAAATAATGATGTTCATGGATTTTCCAGCTTGACAACATGCCCTCCCTCGAACCGAAACATCCTTGGTAGGTGCGCACCATTGAGGCAACATACCGAGCTATTGAGGGAGGTATCAATGTTCTTCGAAACAAAGGACAGTCATTGGCACGAGATGCTGGCAGTTTGCTGAAGCTCTATGGTCCGAATACTCAGATCTCGACGTGGCAAGGGATTGACTCTGGGGAGGGAATGAGCTTTGAATGTGAGCAGTTTTGCAGGTTCACAAATCGACAGTCTTGTACAGGTTCCTTGGCCAGAAGCTCTCAGATGGTGAGTATTTCAACAAAGTATTTTCTATTCCCATGTCAACCAAGATGTATTCGTGCAATTGGAAGCGCCTGATATTCGAGATTTTCACTCTCAACATGATGTAATTCCAGGTGACTAAACGACTCGCGTGGCTTAGATGCAACTGTTGGGGTGTGGCATCAACTTTGACGCATCGGGATCTGGCCCCTGGGCACGAGGCACAAAACGCATCAAGCTCAACCACAAGTCCATGGTCGGCGTTCCAGCCAAGAGACGGACTGCGGGGGGAACTCAGGTGGAACGCAGGAAATCCGAATGACTCGGTCCTGGGAAAGTTGAATCAAACAGCATCCAGACACAGAAACCTCTCTAAGGTCGAATTGCTGCAACTGTTCGACATGCACAGGAAGCTGAGCCAAAAGAGGAAGGGTTCTGTATGATTGACTTTATTCAAAGCTTCTAGACTTGATGAAGTTGTATGAATTTGTACTCGTATCAGCTGTAAAAACTCAACCAATCCTGGTGTCTTGGACAGAGCATTTGCTGGGTTGCTATTCTACCCAAGGAAAGTGTGGCACATCTTCCAGCATTGCTGGCATATGAGAAAAGTAGCTCTGGCAGCTCCATTGCAAAGACGATGATGATCATCTTGAGGTATCAAAAGGTACTCTTGAAGCTGCAGCTGGCCTCCCGAAGATGGCTGCGCGTAGCATGTGCGCCCAATCTGCCACCAGAGCAGCTCATCCAAACGAAAGATGCATTGCACGTGATGCACAAGTTCCTCAGTCGAAGACTTCCAGGCTACGTCTCCACCAACAGTGAAGATCTTCCGGAGGATAGTTCTGACTCGGTACAAGGCGATTTCACATCACAAATTTCAGCTTTAAAAAAGAAGTCTTCTCCAACTAACTAACCAATTCATGTTTTTTTTTCAACCTTTTTTGATCTTTTTTTGTTTTCTCCCGTCCACTTTCTCTTCCACTTTCGGCACCTTTACTTGAGGTGAAAGTTCAGAAACTGCACAAAGTCCTGTCGAAAGCCCACGGAGAAGGGCCGCCTCAGTGAACTCGTTCTTTGAACGCTTTGAACGTGGTGTCTCCCAAGCAACTCAGAACTCAGAAAGTACAGAAGGTCGTGGAGGTCGTGAAGGTGAGGTGGAGATTCCTATCAGTCCACCCAAAAGGAGAAGGTGGTCTGATCTTTTGCATGCCAGGCGTTGAAAACTTTGATGGTTTGCTTTTTTGTTTCTGAATGTGACCTGGACATCTCTGATGAAGTTACAGAAGTGCTTGGCATGGAAAGGGCAATTTTTTGACGGGATTCTTGCAGAGATCATAGATATTACCCTTTGCCGAAGTAGCTGCAGTTACGACCAACATGAACTTTACAAAAACATGATCAAAATCCTGCAAAATCCTAGAAACTCTCTCCTGAAACCTTCAACTTCCGGCAACCCTGCAGGCCAGTGACCCAGCAAATCGTCCAATTGCAACAGAGCTTTCATGAGCAGTTGGCTATAAGAAATTTGGAAGCTGATAGCACTTCCAGCTCTAGCAATGTAACGCCAGAACCAGAAGTTCCTCAAGAAGTGAAGGAACAACGATCGAAAGCCACCTTTTTGAATTGGACCCAGACTGGACAAACTCGTAAAGATCCCAAGAACAAATGGAAAAAGGGCCTGGCTCTTGCACGTTCCAAGTTGAAAGGAAAGGTTGTGGGAAAGACGCAGAAATCTGGGCCTGGAGCAGCTGATAGTCGTGTTTATATGGATTTGATGGGTAGACAAAAGGTAGAATCTGAAGCTTCAGAAGTTCATAGTGAACAAAGTGACGGAAGTGAAGGAAGTGAAGGCAGTGAAAGTGAAGGCAGTGGTTTATCAGGTGTGTCAGAGCCAGAGTTGGCACCATCTACACCAGCCACCAAACGTGTTTTGGTTCCGCCAGCACCACTGGAAACAGTACCCCGAACACCGGTGGCTAACAGATCACCGAGGTTAGTAGTTGGTGAAGCTCCCAGCAGTCCCGTGACCCCAACTGGTGAGATATGTCGAGGTCGTCGACTCGTTTCACCACGAGTTCAACGAGTTCAACTTGATGAAGTTAAGGTTGAAGGGGTCAAGGTTGGAAGACCTGTGGCTGAAGATGCAAGGAATGTACTAGATGATGAGAGTTGTGCAACGTCCTCAGAAGGCGTGTCTGAAGAAGGGGGAGATACCCCAGTTGCGAAAAACAGGACTCCAACGCTGGTAACAAGGCGTAGCTCGTCCTTTTCTGACATGGCAAATCCATTTCTGCTTCTGGAAGACACTGTGGATCTCGAGGACAAGGTGCAAAAAGAGCCGCAGCCTCAATCAAATGACACCAAGGAAAGGTCCGAGAAGGATCCGAATCCCGAATTGTCGCCAAGATCGCCGTCAAGAGGTTCACCATACAGATTTGTACGAAGTCCTTCTCCTGCGCAAAGTGATTCTCCCCACAAAGGTCATTCAAGGCAAAGTGGTGACAGTCCAGGTCTTTCCAGTCCGGGTCAATCAATGAACACCGAAAGCACACGATGGTTCTTGAATCTAATGGAAATGGAGCAGCGACAATTTGCCAAACTCCAAGCTGAAAAGATGCCCAAAACCGGACGTGCTTTTCCTTCTCAGAACGCTTCCTATTCATGTTCTGGACCACCAGGAACTGCGAGGCGCTTACAACTTCACCCAAGGCAAGGGAAACACTTTTTGTGTACTTTTTTTGTGCGTTGAGCCCGCGCAACGTTAAAGACCCACTGCTTTTTGTCAATGCAAAATAGGAAGCTACTCAACTACTGGCTCTGGAGGAGGCCCTACTTACAAGGGTTCCATCCTGGCTCGTATAGGGAAAGTGTTCATAGCTCCATGAAAACCAGTGGGTTTGTTGGGTTGGTTCGCTTGGGTCGATGAAAAACTATCCCATCTTCTGTGGTGAACAGATTTCATGACACATGCCATACTTGCAATCTGTTGAACTCATGTAAAAACTTCTGCATTCCTAGCGCGCATATACACCTTCATGTAAAGATCTGTGGGTACCCAAACAGTGGTCATTGAGTACTATACTTGTCGCCCTTCTGGACAGCCGAAATGCACTGAAGTCTCGGCCAGATCCCTGTCAGGGGATCCCATTCTACAAGCAAACCTGCAATGACCGCAGTGACTGGAGATGAAGTCAACGAGGTGGAGGAAATGCCTGAGTGGGGATGCCCGCTTCCACAAGAACCAGGAGGTGCCTGGAAACTCTTGGGAAGCGATCAAAAAGATAGCAACGTGAATGAAGATCAGGCAGCTGGTGCAGGTGAAGATATGGAAGCAGGAAAGGAAGAAGAAGTTAGGATAGACAGGATAGATACCAGTGAACCGCAGGTAGTACGATTGAGCTCTGCCTCTTTTGATTCGTTGCTACCACGGACTCCTGCAAACCAAAAAGGCAGGCGTCGTATTGGAAGAGCCACTTGGTTTCCGAAAAATTCAGGGGATGTCTTGGGGTTGTGTCGGTAAGGGGGAATCTGGTGACGTTTTTAAAATGGATGTTCTGTCGGGTGTTTTTGAAGGTCCGAGCGGTAAGCTCATGCTCCAACTGCGATCTAGAACCTTCGCCTTCCAGCAGTTCCGCATCGGAGGATGAAACCATGCAACGGTTGCAACCTGCAACTGAGATAACACTCGAGGAGCCGGACATGGAACAGGAGGAGTGGGCACAAAGGGATACAAAGGGAAGAAACTGTGTTGGAACACATTGGAATGTGCTGATTCGCGTTGTGTGGTGTGACGAAATTGGAATATACTGCAATCTTTCTGTTTTAGAAGCCTCCAACCGAAAGGAACCCTGAAAGGAGAAGCGAATTCCAATCCAAATTGGCCCTTTGCGTTACGGCCTGCCAATGACTCGCCGTGGTGTCGTTCAGCTGCTTCCTCAAAATCCGGGCTGTAGGGAGCCATTGGAGCTGGTAGGCGAGTCTGTCCGCAAACCAAGCAACAGAGACTACTTCAAGGCCAGGGCACGGCTCCTCTCGCCAGATTTGGAGCTTCCCAGTCCAGTAAGTCAAGCCGATCAGAGTGTCATGGAGTGTTTCGAACAACGTCAGCAACATCTACTGCTACCTGTGCAAGCCACACCTGATAAACCTATCCAAACAGAGGACCGTTCCTCATCAAGTCATGATCAAGGGGTGCCCTGGAGGGAGGTTGCATTGGTGATTTGGGACGAGTACTTGAATGCAGACTGTTTTGTTTGCCCCTGAAACTGAATGCATGAGTTGTGTGGGGAATTTGAGATTCATTCCTTCACAACACTTCTTGAGAAGACACGAAGACACTTGTGGTGGAAAAGCATCCAGGTTTTGTTTCTCCAACTTGACAGCCGGCGGTTTTTTCGCCTAAAAAAGATGAATGTCCAAAAAATCAATGGCGTTTACAGGATGCGACTCAAAATCAGACCTTAGAAGCTCCTGCTTCGACAGCAACAGGAGCACAAGTCAGCTGTACTTTGCACATGGCAATTTGATGCAATTTGACGCAATTTGTGTTGATTTGATACTCGGATCCTCGCCAAATGCAATGATTTGCTAGGCAATTTTGGAATGTTTTGGATCTCTCAGGAGTGCCAAGAACTGACTTCTCATTCGACTCTCTGATGGCAACTCTGGGAGTATCCCCCACCAGGTGAGAAGCCAAATATGTAATATGCCTGGTGGAATGTGATTTGTTTCGGATAGAATCCATGATCCAAACAGAAACCTCAGGCTATAACTAACATGCTGAAAATTTATGAACATTTGTCATTTGCTGACCTTTGGATTCTTTTGTTCCCCTTACATCTAAGAAAGAAAGCGGGCACAAGACATGACTGCTTCCATATACCCTGCCTTTTGTGTTCAGGCATTCCGCAGGCGCCTCAGAATCAGGTTGTGCCAACCTGCGGGTTGAGTGGTACAGCATGTTTTGGGGGATGGTTGATGGATGGTTTTTAGAAGCTGCGAAACAAAGCCTTCGTATCAGACTCTTTCTTGTTGGAGATGTGTATGACTGCATGACACATTGTTTTTGTGCTTGATACAGGTGCACCAATCTAGCCAGTGAGATGTTGTCAATTGATGGTATTCTTCCATGTTCCAAGGGCTGATTGTCTCAGGTCACAATGACCAGGCAGACCATGGAAGACTTGACAGATCTGAAAGGATTCTTTCTTCCGGAAGTTGAGGGCTCATTCAGGCTCTGCATTGACGAGACATATTGTTTTTGTGGTTAAAAGTAGACCTGCAGTAGAATCGGAACCAAGATTCTTGGAACAGTGTTCTGAAAGGAAAGTCTTTATCAAAAAGGCTGGTTGGCATTGTTGAACATTGTCAGTCCCACATGTCAGCTCCTGCAAGGCCAGAGGCAGACCCCAGCGCACGCACCAGCTTGAGCATGCATGCGTAGGAAGCCTAGTGCCTGTGGTGACAAATCACTTCCCATGAAGTAGAACTGGATTATGAACTTGCCGGTTGTGTGTGGAAGAAAAATCAATCAACGAATTCGACATGAGGCGCCAAGCCGTTATGGTAGCTGCAGCTGCAGCTGATGATTTTGGAAAGTCATCTGAAGAGTTGGTCTCAGAGGTGTCGACGGCGAATGATCCCAAGGCCATTTGGTGAAGGGTTCGTGATGATCTTAATGCTTCGTGCTTTTTGTTAATGAAACGTGTGTTTACTTGTGGAAATATGTGGAAATGGCATGTCTTCAGTTCTGGTTGATGGTGTCAACACAACTGGGTGTACCTTCAAGATAAATGAACCACGTGAACTCTTCATTTCTATTCCATGGTTGTCAACTGAAAGTATGGTTGTAACTTCGGGGAGTGAACTGAATCCCAACACAAAGTTCAAAGGCATCTAACAGCTTCAAAGTCATGTCATGTTCTGACGAAAACTCATATAATTTTGGATGAGATATAGGGATGGATTCTTGGCCAGTATTCGTCACTGTTGCTTACATCAGGTTTGGATACTTTGAGCAGGTTTGGATGCTAACCATTGTCATTTGATCAAACTGGTTGTTTTACCACTTTTTGAACCAGCAAAAGCCCCTTTCTGAGCAGATTCTTGGAGATGTGATTGTGCGGCAAACATAAAGCCCAAGAAACAAAATTTGGAGCGCCTGTTTTGTTCTCTCCAGGCATTATCATTAAAAGCCTCAAAAGAATTGCAGCCAGAGCGGCATCAGTCCAAGGAGCTGTCCATTTCCTTGGAGACATTTGTGTCAGGGTTTCGATTGTTTAGCTCTAATAGGGAACTCTTCTATGACTTCTATGGATGAAACATGGAATCAAAAGTCATACAACAAGTGAGTCATACAACAAAGAAGAAAAGAACCCAACAACCCGGAGCATAGATTTTGATGTGACAGCAACATAGACACCTTTTGAGACCAAAATGTCACAGAAGCATTCCTGTTCATGGAATATGTTTTTTTGATCACCAGGAATCGAGGAAAAGTAGCCGTCCACGACGGCCGGCCACATGCTCAGCTCTGTGAGAGGAGTGTGAGGTTGCACTTTGTGGATTTCAAGGATTTCAAAGAAACCAAAGATCCACGCATGACCCAAATCACATTATCGAAGGAAGTTTGGAAGTCTAACTTCCGACAATATGGACAGTTGAAAAGAAGAGCAGAGAAGTAAAGTCGTCAGAAGAAAAAAATACAGGCGCGTGAGTTGGTCAGTCAATCAATCAGTCAGTTAGTCAATTAGCCCTTTAGTCAAGTAGGCAGTCAGGGAGAAAGTCAGTAAGTCAACCAGTCAGTTAGTCAATTAGTCAGCTGGTCAGTTCGTCAGTTAGTCAGCTAGTAAATGAGTCAGTTTTTCAAGTAGTCAGTTAGTCAACCAGTCAATTAGTCAGTTGGTCAGTTAGCCAGTTAGTCAGTTGGTCAGTGAGTCAGTTCGTCAGTTCGTCAATTAGTCAGTTACTCAGCCAGTCGGTCAGTCAATTAGTCTTGTAGTCAACCAGTCAATCAGTCAGTTGGTCAGTTAGCTAGTTAGTCAGTTGGCTAGTTTGTCCGTTAGTCGATCAGTCAGTTAGTCAATGAGTCAGTTAGCCAGTTCGTCAGCTAGTCAGTTGGTAAATTAGTCAGTTTGTCCATTAGTCGATTTGTCAATTAGTCAGTTTGTCAGTTAGTCAGTTGATCAGTTAGGCAGTGAGACGCTTCGACAATTAGTCAGCTAGGCACTAAGACAGTAAATCAGTTAGTCAGCTGGTCAGTTAGGCAGTTAGACAGTTAGTCAGTGTTTTTGCTTTGTCATTTGTGATTCACAACAACCAATCTGTCCAAAAAAGGGTTCAGATTCTTGAAACTTCCGCCACCGCCTGGTACTAGTGGTACTACCGGTATAAAAACAATTGAAAGATGCATCATGAAGCCACATGAAACGTAAGTAGTCCAGTATCCTCCAAATTTGTACTGCAAGAAATGGCAATCCTTCCTCTTGCAACCTGGGGATTGGAGGCGACGCCAGAAAGCGTGGCATCCTCTACAAAGTGGGATGGTGAAACCAGCATGACTTATTTTACTTCACGTGAAAGGGATGGTTTTGAAATTTTAAAAAAAATCTGCCCAAACCTTGAGGCTTTGAAATTATTTGAATAACATCCCTAAAATCATCTCTAATCATCTCATCTCTAGAAGGTGATCACCAATTTTTGGAGCAATTGGCCAGGTCGAAAACCTCGTGGGTCAACCATTGCAGAGCTGGTAGCGACCGGTGCATCAATCCCTGCTCCAACTGCTCCCGAAGTCCAGGCAGATCTTGCGCTTCGAACAGGGAGCATCAAGTCATGATATGTAGTGGAGGTCAAAAAGGAGTTCCCTTCACAACAATTAGTATAGATCATTTACCCACTTAGTTCCCAGGGTTTTAGCAGGTCCCAACTGATATATTTTTTCAGATCTTTTTCGCCCTCCATTGGCAAAGGAAAAACATCTACAGTACAAACCACCAACTTTCAGGTTCCATGTTAAATTTCGGTGGTGTATTGGATATTGTTCAGCAAAAACACGGGAAAAAAACAAGCAAACCCAACCTTTGTAAAGCGTCGTTGCCAGCAGCCCTCTTCGTCTAAGCTAATAGCCCAATGTTGTTGGCTTCAAGGCGTAAGCAGTTGGGTCCGTTGTTGGGTTTTTGTGGCTGATTTGAATGTTGCGAACTGCAGGTTGGACCCATCCAAGATTCAGATGAGAATTGTTCAAGCAAGTGGATCTAAAAATTGTTGTTTAGATTGGTTGCTTTTGTCTCACCTTATGCATCTGAGATTGAAAGGCTAATATATCCAGTCCAATCATGCAGCAGGATATGGATCCCTCCCTATACGAACAACATTTCCTCTATGACACTATGATATGGTCAGGCCATGTTTGAGAAAAAAAAGCATATGTAGCGTTGTTCGTGTTGTTCTTGCAGTTACTGCTGCTCCCGCTGCTGCCAGCCAGTGCTTCAGTTTCATAGGGTTGTGAGTCCAAGTGACGGTTTTAATTTGTTGACAAGGGCACCTTGCTGCTTGTCACCTTGTTTCTGGTCTGGCATGACGCCTTGTATTTGGAGCTCTCTGGCGCATTCGCTATAGATTCGGCATAGTTATAGCCACTATAGTTTGTCCATAGTATGGTAAGAATGCAAAGGACTCATTATGATATCCTCTTTTGCCATAGTTGAACATACAAGATCAAATCGGATTGAAAATAACATTATTATAATTATGTCATTATATGTACATACATATTTGTGCATGTTGATTCATAATTGATATAATATAATCTAAAAAGATAAAACCTGTGGATATATTTTCAAAAATCCAATAGTGTATTCCTCTCGAGATGAACATGGATAACATGGTTAACATTTTCCAAAATTGTCAGAAGTGATGTGAATTTGCTTCGCAGGATCACCTCAAATCCTGGAGCATGAGACCATTTTCTGGTCACAGCCATCGAGGAGTGAAAACGTCCAGGCCAAGGGCTGCAGTCGTCAGTGATTTGCTTGGCAGTTCCCTTCAGTTGTGGTCATAGCAGTTTTTTTGTGATTTGTTAACACCCCAAAAATTCCACAGCATCATAGATGTTCTACATGCACCTATCTGAAAAGAGTAGAGGTATGAGGCACTGTACAAGAGTTTCAACGCTTGTCCCTAAATGTTCGGGTGCTTTTCCAGAAGAAATCGTTTCTGTCTACAAGAGGCCTCCTTTTACAAACTTTGTGGGTAAAGGCTGAGTGCAGTAGGGAGTTGAGTGGCAGTTGATGAGACTGCTGAGATGTAGAAATTTACTGTATTTGAATGTATTGGATATTCAGTTCCACAAGTTATCTTTTGAATTGTACATAGACTTGGCTTGCAGTGGTCAGGCCCTTAATATGAGGGTAGACACTTGCTAAAGGCATTGCAGTCAAAAGATGAGTTCAGCTACCGCCATTTTCACATCCAAGCCGCGAAATGCTAGACTGCTCTTTCTGCAAATTTGGCTCTCAGCATAGATGACCACTTGATGTCTTTACGAATTTTGCTATGTCAACAGTGATTGTGGGAGGTGGTATTGTTGGTGTAACTGCAGCATTATACTTGGTGAAGAAAGGGAAGAAGGTGACATTGATCGAAAAATGTGGCATTGCTTGTCATTCTTCTGGTAAAGCTGGCGGCTTTCTTACAGATGGTGATTCAGGTTGGCATAGTGGCTCCGTCGCACGTTTAGCCAAGCGATCATTCGCACTCCATGAGGAGCTCGCTAGCGAGCTGGGAGCCGAAAAGATTGGATTTCGCCGTGTGAAATGCTTAGGACTTGGTGATGAAGCTGGAACAGTACAGCCAAAATGGTTGACTGCTCAATATAAGCGGGATATGGGGAATGAAAGTGGATTAGCACAAGTAACACCTTATAAACTGATGGATGCTTTGCAAGAGGCCATAGTGAAACAGGGTTGTGAGATAGTGATTGGTAAAGCTGTTGGTGTCGAAATGGATGGAGACACCGTGAAGGCAGTGAAGATGCTGCGAGATGGGAAGGAGACATCAATCTTATGCACAGCAGTCATTCTCGGCATGGGTGTGTGGGCCAGCGAGGCCGGCAAATGGTTTCCAGAGAGCACCTTTCCTCGCAGAACGGTTTCGAGCCGCTATACTAGTGTGATTTGGGATGATACTGAAGTGGGCAAAGATGCCACGATGGTCTTCACCATGGGTGAGGAGCACACAGAAATCTACCCCCGAAGCAATGAATGTTATGCCAACGGCTGTCCGACCCATCCTGACTTGCCAGACGATCCTCTAAAAATTCAGCCTCCAGCCGAAGAGATTGAGAAAGTGAAGGCGGAAAGCATCACAGCAGTTCCCAGACTCAAAGATGCCACGGTGATTCGAAGTACTGCATGTTTCCTGGCCGGCTCTGATGATAACCGACCTGTTGTTGGACGTGTCCCAAAGACTTCGAACGACACGGCCTTAGTTGTGACAGGTTTCTCTAAGAATCAGCGTGTTGGGAATGGAGCCAACGGACAGCCTTGATGCTTCCAAGATTTTTGTATTCCACTGTGGGTTATTTTATGTTCACATCGATCGTTGATCGTTGGAGAGTCCTTGATACTCCGTTTGGTACACCAAGGCCGTGATAGCTTGTGGTGGTGGTTGCTGGGGTATCTTGAGCCTCTGCCAAGAACTAGTGCCTTTATGGTTTCCGTCGATTTCTTGAAGTTGGATGACATTATATATATATATATGTGAAATTTCCTGTCAGGTGGCCTTCTGGCATTGACGTCATGCTCATCTTTGATGTGTCTTTGGTGTGTCTCTGGTATTTAGCCGGCCCAAGATGTTTCGGCCAAGTTGTGCCAACAGAGACTTTGGCCCGCTGCGGCATGCAAGGATGACACAGCACAAATCAAGAGAAACAAGCAAAGTGGGAATACTTCATCCCTCGCCTAACGGAGCAAGTGTCAGAAGATTCACGCCATTATATGGCGGACCAATAAGCAAAGCAATTTGTTTCACATGTGTTTCACATTTATCTATCTTTCGTTTCTTGCGTGGAAAACAGAGCTTGCTACCGACTGCGTCTTCGCATTGGTAGCGGAGCTTTGTGTGCTCCAAGCCATGGCCAGCAGCGATGCTACTTCTCGCACTTTCTGGAATGATAGCGAGATTGTGGTTGACAAGGATGGGATTCCTCACTTTACTGGAGAGCAGCCTGCATTGATGAAAGAGTATCGCCGTAGGGTGATCTTTGCCTTCAACTCTCTGGAAGGCGATGGAGATACGGAGGCCAAAGAGAAGGCAGATTTGGTGAAGAAGAGAAAACGCTTTGCATCTCGCCTGGTGAATGGGCTTCATGGCGAAGCATGGAAGGCAGTAGAGAACCTCTTGGCTGACACAGAGACACTCCGGAAGGAGGATGGATACAAAGCAATTTTCGCCTGCCTGCAGAAGATTGAGAAGGAGGGAGTGATTCGGAAGACCGAGGCCTTTGACAACTTCTTTGAAGGAGCTGGGCGGAAGGCATCGGAGTCAATGGATCATTACCTTCGTCGGAAGCAGCAGGCTTGGGATGATCTGAAGGATCTTGATGATCAGACAAGTATGTCGGATGACCTTTTGACATATTTCCTCCTGAAAGGTAGTGGTCTCTCTCGTGAAGATCGTCGTGGTATCCTTCTTGCAAACAAGAACACCTATGACAAGAAGGGAGTGGAGCAGGCCTTGCGTGTGAGCTATCATGACCTGCATGAACGTGAAAGGAGAAATTGGAAGTCAGATCAGCCTCGACGTGGTTTCCAAAGTTCACGTCCTGCTTTTCGGAAATCCTATGCCACTGTGGATGAAGAGGTTGCATCATCCTTCGACTTTGATGACGGCGCCTATCACCTGTCCTATGACGACAGCGAGCACTATATCGATGAGTATGACACGGAGCTTGCAGAAGGTGAGAACTTTGAAGATGCTTTTGCAGGTGGTGATGGGGAGTCTGAAGAGGGCTTCTCAGAGGATGGTGCTTCGCAAGATCCTGAAGTGCAGCAAGCCTATGCCATCATGAACAAACAGCGCCAAGGCTACAAGGAAGCTCGGAAGAAGCTGCGTGAAGTGCAGAAGAGTCGTGGTTTCTTTCGTCCTGGACAGTCCGAAGAGCGGAAGAAGGCCATTGAGCGAGAGAAAGCAACCTCTCGTTGTTCGGCTTGTGGGAAACTGGGGCATTGGGCAGGCGATGCAGCATGCCAGAAGAGCACAGCTTCAGGCCCAAAGCCTAGTTCATCGAAGGGTGGCAAAGGTAAGAGCCGTGGAAAGTCCAACAAATCTCGTTCGGCTTACCTTGTCAGTCCTGAGCCTGTCTTCTTTCAGCTTGGACTTGATGATGAGGATGATGAGGCTTTCTGCAACATGGCAGGATCAGAGGATGAGATGGAGCAAGATGCTGGGCTTACGGAGTTGGATTTCCGTAGGAAGAAGGTGGCATCTTACTCCCAAGGATCAGAGTCGGAGTGGGATAAGGTGTGCATGGGATACCCCACGGAGGCAGCTCCATTTGTACCAGAGTCATCTTACAACATCCCGGTTCCAGAAGAGCCGGATTCCACAAAGATGAGCCGTTTAGTGCAGGAGACTCAGGGTGTCATCCGTCCGTCACTTCATGCAAAGATTGAGGTTCGTGAAGTTTCCTCTTTCTTGGAGGTGCAGCCAAAGAATTTGAAGGCAATGAAGGGCTATGAGTTGCAGGCCGAGTGTGACCGTTGGGGAGTTCAAACCAGCGGATCCAAGAATGAGCTTTTTGAGAGGTTGCAGGAATTGTTTTCAGGTGCTGAAGTCCCAAAGAAACGCTGTTCAGTCCAATTCTTGAAGCTGGTGGAGGAGAACCCGGGCTTTGATCGAGGGCCACTTTCGTGTCCCCAACGAGGTGAAGCATCATCTTCCAACAATGTCCAGACAGATCAACCGGGTCCTCGTTCCTTGCAGGCTCGTGGGCAAGCGGCGTTACAGGCCATGGAGGCGGAGAATCGATTCAGGGCATCGGCAAGGCCGTTGGTGGAGATTGGTGTTAAAGATTTGGTGCCAGGTCAGCCTATTGGTGGCTTGCACTGTGCAAAGGGAATCGGTCAAATGGTAATTGGTTTTTCTCATGTGAGGAGACTTTCAAGAGAGGCTGTGATTTCACTAGGCCACTGCATGATGGCCTGGACATCATCAACGGCAAGCTGGATGGTAGCAAGTGCTTCCCCCGAGGAAGCAGTTCCACCAAACATTGATCAGGTGGTTGAAGCCCCGGTGGCATTTTGTCACATGATCGGGGAGGAGATGCATGAGAATGAGAATTTGACTATGGTTTTGGATGAGAATTCAGAGATAGAACAACCTACTCTTGAGCATGACAATGTAGTTTCACTGGCTTTGAAGGCTCCCCATCAACTTCGTTCGAGCGGAGGAGGCTTGAACGAGTCGTTGGTAGCCTTGATTGATACAGCTTGCACATCGTGTATGCATTCAAAGGCATGGCGAGAAGCATATAGCCGTTCACTACCCGAAGGATTTTGTTGCGAGGCCACTGATAAGACCAAGGTGTTTCATTTTGCTGATGGAAGTTCCACTGGTTCCAATGTTGCAGTCTGGAGCATTCCCATTTTCCTTCAAAATCGCCCAGGAACAGTGTTGTCAGCTGAGATACCCACGGGTACAACGCCATTGTTGTTATCCATATCCTCTTTGGTGGCACTTGATGCAGTGATTTTTATGAGAAGAGGAGTCATGCAGCTCAAAGAGATGGAGCTTGAAATCCCTTTGCTGAATACCCGGACTAAACATCTGGCCATTAAGGTTGCATATGACCCTGAACAACCCTCACAGGAACCACAGCCGAATCCATCCTTTGTATCTTCGGTGGAGGATCTTTTTGTCTACTTCAACGAGGAGGCAGAAGCGGAGGTCCTGTTGCTGGAGAAGGGGTTAGAGGAAGTAGAGCAGGCTGTCAGTGAGGAGATGTCTTGTTTAGCCAATTTTCAGCGTAGGGGCATCAGTGCTGAAGATAAGCGAGGGGAGTTGCATGAGAGGAGAGCCAAAGAGTTGGCTAGCACCATGAGGAGGCTGACTAAGGAGGATGAGAGATGTTGGGCTTCTTTGAGGAAGCGTTACACTTTATCTGAACAGACAGCAACATTCAGTTTTTCCTCCACTGTGGTGTTTGAGCCGTTTGGGGGCAACTTCAGGGTCACCCGTGTTGCTAGGCAGCAGTACGGTTGGACCTGCAGTCAGCCTCTGGACTTGCTCGATGGGTATGTTGGAGTCACTTGCGTGATAGTGTTGGTCGAGCAACGCTGCATTTGGTCCTTGCAATCTGGCAATATCAATGTCAACATGGCCGCTACTATTTGGTGGAAAATCCCGGCACCTCAGCAGCATGGCGTTATCATGGCATCTTATCCAAGCTGTTGAGTCAATGGGATGGCAAATTTATCCTTGGAGATCAGTGTGCCTATGGGTTAGTGGATCAGGAGTCCAAGAGGCCTATCAAGAAGAGCACTGGATGGCTTTCCAACAATGAGTGTGTCCTCAATAAACTTGGCAAGAAGTGTCGTTGTGCACCAAATAGTCATCAACAGGTGATTGGTAGGAACCAAGGTGGACTTCGATCGAGGCAGGCAGCTGCTTACCCGATTGGTATCTGTCAAGCTATTTGTGAGGGCATACTTCAATCCATGAAGTTGGAGTACGTAGCTATGCATCAACAAAGGCATTTTGCTTTTCCCGTCGAGGATGAGAATGAGAATGTCGATACCCCACCATTTACTGAGGAAAACATCTTGTTGCACAATGCGGCTGATGAGGCCGAGCCAGATGTGTGGCAAGTGGATCAAGGTCGGCATCAACTCATTCGATACCACGGCATTCCCAGACAGCAGCTCTTTGCGCCGAATGCAGACACCAATTGTCCTATACCTTTGGAGTGGTTAACTTCTTGGAGGCTCACCAAGGTGAAGTACCTGGACGGTGAGATGGTGAACATTGAGGATGATTGGATGGAAGAAAAAGGTGCTCAGTTGCTTCGTCATTGGACTGGGTCTACTATTTTTGATTGGGTAGAGCCAGAGGCAACAGAGAAGGATCAGCCGGCTACTGTTGCGAAACTTCCTGAAGAAAGAGAGCAAAAGCATGATGAGCGAATGCTTCAAAGGAGGCGAGCTCGAACTAGACAGTTGCAACGTGGCCTATGGATCAAAGATGAACACCATGCAGTTCGGCACATGATGGAGCAGACGGTTGAGAGATATGAGGAGGAGAATGCAAGTGACTGGATTAGTCTTGGCCTAAGAGGTTTGGGTCGATGTTGGTATGATTGGGAAAGTTCTCAAGCTGATGTTCGTCTCATTTTAGCCTTCAAGGGTGCTAGGAGGATGCGGAAGCCACAGCCTTTTCTTGATGAGTCGGAGGCCCCACTTCGGAAGACATTTCTGCTCATGGAGAACGGTGATATCTTGACAACTGGATGGGAGGATTGGAGAAATCTTTCTGGAGCTTCGCAGTTGAGGCCATTGCCATCTCAGTCTCGTAAGATGTGTCTTATTCTTTTCGGCCAAGAGGTCGGTGAAGATGAGCAGATGCCTGAGGCTGATGGAGAAGGAGAGCCGGTTGATCAAGTGCAGAAGAAGGAGGAGGAACGTGAACGGAAGTGGAACAACCTTCCGAGAGAGCTTAAGCTAGCCATTGCACGTGTGCATCAGAACTTAGGACATGCCCGGACAGAGGACATGTTGAGGGCCCTACGCATCAGTCGAGCTTCAGAGACCGCTATCAAAGCCTGTAGACTTTTCAAGTGCAAAGAGTGTCCAAGAGTGATTCCACCAAAGATTCCTCGCCCATCAAAGCTTCCCATTGTGGATGAGTTCGGTGTGATGTTAGGAATGGACGTCTTTGAGGAAAAGGATGCAGACAAGAACTCTTGGACTTGGCTAAACATTGTGGATCAAGGCACGAATTTCCAAGTTTGTATCCTTTTGCCAGAGGTCAACAAGAACCCAAATTCCAAACAGATCCTTGAAGCTTTCGAGGTTGGTTGGTGCAACTTTGCTGGTATGCCAGAACGTGGTTTGATTGTTGACCGAGCCAAGGGTTTTCTAGGACTTCTCGCTGAGCATATGGCAAATGAAGGATGCATCTTTGAAGTGGCTGCTAAAGCTTCACCATGGCAGTTAGCAGCAGTAGAGCGAGCCGGAGGCACTTGGAAATCTATGTTTAGAAGACTGGTGTGGTCCAAACAAGTGGCTGGAAGAGATGATGTTTTGTTGGCAACTGGAGCTGTGAATGCAGCCAGAAATTCTTTGACTCGAAAATCGGGTTTCTCTCCACAGCAGTGGGTGCTTGGTAAGTCCATCAGACTGCCATCGGACTTGATGGATGATTCAGAAGTTTCCCGGATTGGGGCTATGGCAGCTTCAGTGAATCCTGGAACACGTTTTCATCGCAAAAATGAGTTGCGGATGGCAGCCAGAGAGGCTTACATGAAGGTTGCCCATAGTGAGGCCCTGAAAAGGGCTGAATTGCGACAAGTAAGACCAAGCAGAGGACCTTTCCATGTGGGGCAGTTTGTTTTCTTTTACGATCAAGCTGACGCTTATCCTGGACCTCAACATTGGAGAGGCATAGCTCGTGTGGTTGGACATGAAGGTAGTCGCACAGTTTGGTTGTCACATAGGGGCATGTTGATAGCAGCGAGTCCTGAACATCTCAGTCATGCAAACCAGGATGAATTAAACGGCTGGTTGGTTACTTCCAATGAGAGCATTCTGATGGATGCGCAGCCCGGTGCTGGAGGAGCTGGCTTTTTAGACATTAGAGGCAAAGCAACACCTCCAGCTGAAGGTTTTCCAGAGGAGGATCCTGGGAAGGAATTAGAGGCTGAAGAGATGGAAGAACTTGAAAAGGACGCTGAGCCGGTTGAGACAGCGGCACAGCCAGCCAACGTTGACCCATCAGTAGCTCAACCAGACGATCAACTACAACCTTCTGACCTATCAGCATCTTCTACCAGCATGGCTCGTATAGAGTTGGAGTCACGCAGAGAGATGAAGAGAAGTCAGAGGAGCTTTGATTTCTTTGAGGCACAGAAGAAGAGAAGAGAGGCAAAGTCGGGTCAGAAGCGAGTAGCTGAAAAGATTAGAGAAGGTTTGCATGTTCCTGCTGGGCCCGAATATGATCCCGACATAGATAGCTACAGAACTCCTGAAGCTTCAGGTCCTTCACCATTACCACAGATTGATGAGGATGGCATTGAGGCTCAAGAGAGGGCATCAAAGAGGTTGAGGGCTGGGGCTTCTGGGTCAGAAGTGGCATCTTTCGGGTTTTGTTGCTATGCAATAGAAGAGGAGGATTTTCTGACA
Organism: Breviolum minutum Mf 1.05b.01; assembly: GCA_000507305.1. NCBI lineage: Eukaryota > Dinophyceae > Suessiales > Symbiodiniaceae > Breviolum > Breviolum minutum. The sequence continues at coordinate 88,195 of DF241058.1, forward strand.
AATCAGGCAAAGAATGAGTTTGCTTGCAAGGCTGAGTATTTCCAGGAGATGGGTCTCGATGAAGAAGAGTTTCTTTTTGGTGTTGAGAGAAATGACTTTCACATGCGGTATCTCCAGATGGCGGAGGAAATGTCCTTCAAAGTTCAGAGCGCTGAAGTTCCAAATTTGGCCTTAAAGAAAAAGGGTCGCAAGGAGGTTCAACTTGGAGAGCTTGAGGAGCGCTTCAAGAAGCAATTCACTGAACCAGGGGGCTCAGACGAGCGTGAGTGGCAAGCCTGGATTGAGAAGGACGCATGTGAAGTTCTCAGCATTGAGGAGAGTGAGCGAATAGCAGCAAGGCATCCGGATCAAATCATACCTACTCGTTGGGTACGAACAAATAAAGCAGATGGTGTTCCAGACGCTCCTTTCAAAGCAAAGTCAAGGCTAGTAGTCCAGGGCTTTCGTGATCGAGCCTTGGGGCAGTTCAGACGTGATGCTCCAACAGCATCTTCGCTAGCAGAATCAATTTGCCTTTTGATTACTGCAACTTATGGCTTTGTTTTGCTGAGCAAGGACGTCAAGAACGCCTATTTTTCAGGAAAGCCCATTCAACGTGACCTATACCTTCGCCAGCCCAGAGGTGGTCTTCCAAGACTTCATCCAAAGCAGCTGCTGAAAGCAAAGAAGGCCATTTATGGTTTTGCAGAGGCAGCTAGACTTTTCTGGTTGGCTTTGAGGGAACAGTTGATGAGTGATGGGTGGTCCGAATCACGGTTGGAGCCAGCATTGTTTTATCTACGTGAAAGAGGGCAACTCCGTGGCATTTTAGTCACACACGTTGATGACATCGAAGCTGGTGTACATCCAGAATGGCAAGAGAAGGCATTTTACAAGACAGCTAAAGCTCTGGAGTTTTCAACTAATGAGATCGGCAGCTTCACTTTTCGAGGAAGAGAATTGAGGCAGTCACCAGAGGGGCACATCGATGTGACGATGTCCAACTATGCAAGATCCATGAGACCTGTTAGAATTAGCCGTGAGAGGAGAGCTTGTTTAGAGGCTAGGCTGAACCAGGAGGAGAAAGAGTTGTTACAATCTTCATCTGGAGAACTTGGATGGATAACGCGACAGCTCCGATCAGACCTAGCATACGAGAATGGTTGTGTTCAGAGGTGCAAGACAGATCCATGTGTTGCAGACCTGGTTCGCTTGAGGCAAGCGGTAGCAGCAGCTCGTAGAGCTGCAGACTTTCGACAACGTTACTGGGCAGACACAAATCTGGAAACAGCAGTGGTAGTACATTTAGCTGACAGCGGGCATGCCAATGGCACGCCGGAAAATGACGGTATTATGAAATACCGGTCAGTTGGCGGATACTACATTTTATTAGCTGATGCTGGCATTCTGTCGGGGGAAGAGGTTCGTGCAAATATCCTCACATATCATTCCACTCAGACAAAACGAGTTTGCCGGTCTACGCTAGCTACTGAAGCCGCACACCTTGCAGAAGCCGTGGAAGCAGGTGATTGGGTGATAGTTTTGCTACAAGAAGCTACCAAAGGTGAGATAGATCTGAAGCATTGGGATTCTATTGTGGAATCTCGGCCGAGAGTGTATGTCACCGATGCTCAATCAGTTTATGATTACTTGGCTAAAGACTCGACTGCGATGAGTTCTGACAAGCGCATGGCTATCGAAGGAGCATTGCTACGAGAGACAGTTCGTAGACCTTTGGCCTATACCCGTTGGATTGACGGGGAACAGAACATAGCAAATGTGCTGACCAAAGCTCGGGCTGATCAGACGGTGCTTTTCGATTTCATGAGGACTGGAAAGATGAGTTTAGCGCAAACAGAGAAGAACAGGCAGTCCAAAGAAAAGAAGCGTTTGCAAAGACAAAATCGCAAACAAGTGGTCAAGGCAAGTGGTTTCAAAGAGAAACAACGTGAAGAGAGAATCACGAAGCTGGCAAAGGAAATGCAAGAGGCAGCAGAAGAATCATCAGATGAGCAGAAGTCAACAAAAGAAAAATAATGAGTGTGAAATTTCCTGTCAGGTGGCCTGCTGGCATTGACGTCATGCTCATCTTTGATGTGTCTTTGGTGTGTCTCTTAGCCGGCCCAAGATGTTTCGGCCAAGTTGTGCCAACAGAGACTTTGGCCCGCTGCGGCATGCAAGGATGACACAGCACAAATCAAGAGAAACAAGCAAAGTGGGAATACTTCATCCCTCGCCTAACAGAGCAAGTGTCAGAAGATTCACGTCATTATATGGCGGACCAATAAGCAAAGCAATTTGTTTCACATGTGTTTCACATTTATCTATCTTTCGTTTCTTGCGTGGAAAACAGAGCTTGCTACCGACTGCGTCTTCGCAATATATATATATATATATGTATATGTGTATGACGATATGGGTATGCCGGTGCCTCAAAACTATGCACCCAAAATGGACCCACACAGATAGGTTCGATGGACAGGATTTCCACCTAAGGAACGGGCCAGCCATGGGAGAGGCTGCTGCAGCTCTGGCTCTTGGGGAGGCTGGGAAATGTGAACAATCAGAGATGACGATGATGACGATGGACCGACACTCTTGTCATCTCTGCGCTTGAAATCATCACATATCATCAGCCAGAACATGCAAACTTTGGTCAGGGATCCGTCACTTTTGCCAGGAGCCTCCCATCGACATGGGGGCCTTTGACCCGATGCGCTTTGACAGTTCCTATGTTCCCACCGTGGCCAAGGGTCTACCACCAAAGTTGATGGCCACCTGGTTGAGAATAGCACACGCACGAGTCAGGCTATGAGTGTTTCTTACAGATGTGGACAGCTGAGGCTTTGGTGGCACAAAATCCAGATTTAGCAGTAACTCGTCGAAAAAAACCAGGATTCGCATGGATTCGCTTCTCTAGAATCAACTGAATCAAATTACCGATTCTATCATGAGGAAGCCCTGCGGCAAGATCCGGAGCGCATCATGAGCTTGCTGGCGCTGCAAGACTGACAACTTGTTTTTTTTCTCCGAAGCACCAGTATGTGAGGGCTCTGAGGTGCTTCAGGTGTGATATTTTCATATATTTTCAATGGGTATTGATATAAGTGATGTACTTGTGTATGTACATGTATATTGTGGAGAAAAAAAAATATATATCATATGTACGAAAAATATTGAGCCAAAGCAAGACTGGACATCGTAGAATGAAGGAAGTGTTTTAAAGATCGTAGAATGCCACCCACCAGCCCACTGATTTGTTGGGTGTGCTCAACCGACTGCCCATGGTTGCCAGAAGAGCAACAGGGAGTGAAAAAGTGCTACATGAAGATGCACTGTGAACTTTGCATTGAAAAGTCTTCCAAGTGGAAAAAACATGTTTTCGAAGAGCATTTTTTTTTTCGATTTTGCAGCTGCGGGCCCAATGCGACCAAAGGAAAGGATGTAGAGGACGGTTGGCGCGACATTGCCGAAAGCTGCAGGTGTGCTAGCCCCAGATGTTAGGTGGAGATCACTCTTCGAAAACTCCATAGACTCCTTTGAATCAAAGGTGTTGTATCTGTGTGACATCAAGAAACGATACTTGATGCACACTTTGCAAGTGTTTCCAGCTATTTACCTTGAAAGGAAAGTGCTGTGATGCTTTCATCTAAGTTTGACATCAAGAATCAAAAACTTGTTTGAAGACACCTCTTCAGAAGTAATTCCTCCAAAAGAGGCATCGTAGAGTTTCTTGTGACAGATTTGAATGCATCTTTTAAAGGCTTTCAGTGATCAATACAAGTAGGAAGTGACCTGAATGATGTTCGTTTATTGTAAGCCACATCTATGACTATTTGAAGCAAATCCAGGCAAATTCACTTTACTTGAGGCTGCGCCATGGACCAAAAACGGGATACGCAAGAATCTTAGCCCACGTCGCTGTCGCTGTCTGGAAGGGTGCTTGAAAATGAAATGCTTTCTATCCAGTGTCCTGCATCCATGGCAAACTCTATCATCATCCCATCCTACGATGTGAGCCTGGTGAGATGACGTTTCACATCCGCAACTTATATATTGTTTCTACTGCATCTCAGGCACTGCAGATACATTTCGCTCCAAATTTGTTTGTGAAGGTACTCCGCATTCAGTCCGCGTGCTCCAGCGGCGGCTTTGGACACTGGAGTTTTCCTGACATATTTTTGGATTCAAAAATCGGCTGTGAGATCAAGTTATTTACTCAAGGTCCATGGTGCCGTAGGATCAAAGCATTCATGTGATTTGTGGCGATTTTTGACTTATGTGCACAGAAAAGTGGAAAAGAGAGTGAGTGAAGCATGAAGAAGCATGTAGATCTAGAAGCATGTAGAACATACATTCACTTCTGAATCAAAGTACTTCTAAGATGCCAATGCCGATGGCAGGTCTTGGTGTCCTCTTTGTACACTGAGTGCTCTAATGGAGATGGCGTGTCCTTCTCCAGGCTAGCTTTAATGGAGTTGTGGGTTTCCTATCTTTACACCGGTTGGAGATGCTCGCACCATGCATGTGGAGTCATTCAGGGAACATTTTCCTCAAAATCACCCTCCATTTGTTCAATAAAAGGACTTCATCTACATTGGTGCAAATGTTGCATGTTCCATTTTGCGCCCAAACAAAAGATGGGAATCCTACACTGCCCGCAGTTTCTGCCATCTCATTGCTCATCAACGACTTCTCTCTTGGGAATTCGATCATTTGTCTTCTCTGGAGGCCTTGACCTTGGGAGTGGAAGACAGAACCACATGGTGAAATGTTTAGTGAACTTGGCAAACTTTAAAGCACAGCTATAAAAACTCCCATCAAAAGTCAATTCAAGGTGTCTACGGTGTCTCAATCCTTAATCCTTGAGAATTTGTTGATCCTTGTTCCGGGATGGAAAATTCGCGGGCCTCGTGCCAGACGTTCCGGCAGCAAACTGGAGTTCCTCAGCGTGGGGAGGAGGATTTTGTGAACAAGTGCAGTTAAAAAGACAATTGCTTGACAGATTTACTGGGTTGCCCGGGTTGCCCCTGAGTTTTCATCAGGACAGCCTGGACCTGCAACTCATCGATTCCAAGCAACTTCGACAAGCATTGCAGGTGGCTTTGGGGTCACATGTTTGGAGAGGATCAGATTCAAGCTTCCGTAAGACATGCTTGATCTATACCTGCTTCATGCTCAACTTTGGAGTCAAGGCCTTGGCTTTGGAGTTCTATGGTGCCAACTATGGTTTGAAGGTTGGATTCCTTTGCCGAAATGACACAACTTTTTGGCGGAGCCGTTTTGTTGTCGTTTTTTTTTGGAAGCTGCAGAAAAACTCTGGTTGGAGATTTGGAGGAACTGAAAGAACTCTTTTTGAAAGGAACAGAATTTCAGATTTTCAAACATGGAAGCCAGGCTTTCAAGCAAGTCTGGTTTCTATTTTGAAGAGCATCGTTTGAAATGTATGTGTTGGGTGTGCTCCCAGTAGCAGTCATAGAGTCATAAATCAAGGTGTATGTATCCCGGTATCCCCTACTGAAAAGGTGATAAACTTAGTGGTCACTCTTACTGACTTATTGGGAGGGGGCCACGGAGTTGGCTCCTGGCAAGGTGGCTCATGACCAACACACCATGGACCGTCAAGCTTCTTCTGCGACCAGCGCTCCTTGGCCGAAAATCGGCAGAGATTTGTTTTTGATTTGAAGAGGTTGTATCTAAGATGGAAGCACCATGTTTTTTTTTACTATGGAAAGAAATTTGCATTTGATTACCCCTCCACAGAAAACCATGTCAAATCTATAAAAATTCATTCACAGAAAACATCCCGTGGATTTTCAAATTGAAGTCATGCAGCCCAACATGGTAATCAATGAAACACCGTAGGGTCAAAATTGCATTTGCCCTATGTTTGTTTGATTCTCCACTGGTCCTCGTTTTTCTCCTCTATTTCCTGTGCTTGTCATCCCATTTGCATGGTATTTTTCACATATCCACAGTTCTGGCACCGGCAAGATTATTCCCCAAACAGTTAACTGTTGGGGTTCTAACTGCAACTTTAGATCTGGCCGCCTTGGTGTTGGTTGGTGTGGTCGGCTTCTTGGGCTCTGAAGTGGTCTTGTCTCCCGTTGTCTCCCATTGTCTC
>DF241059.1:0-41639 GCA_000507305.1 Breviolum minutum Mf 1.05b.01
GCCCATGGAATTGAACCGAAAGGTGGTATATCCGTTATGGTATATATACCTGGACCTTCCAAGGGGTGCCAAATGGGTTTAAGGGGTGTCAATTGACCATTCCTTAGGGTTTATTTGGCATCCCCAAATCATCCATTTTAACAGGGTTTTCCATTATTTTCACCATCCATTTTGGGGTACCCCTATTTTTGGAAACACCTATATACTAGTAATGTTAGGGGGTATATTTGTATGGGGTAAGTATAGCTATATGTGGTATATACTAGAAATGTTAGGGGGGTATATACTTTAAATTATAAATGTTACGGGGTTATTATATACCCATTCCATCCAATGGGACTGACCAAAATCCATGGGGGGGTTGACTGATATAATCGATATCAATTTCCGGGGATAATAAAATCAACTGTTTTGAATTATGATAAGAATTTACCTACCTTTGTAGTCGATGGTTTTTAACCATGGGACATTTACCTACAAGGTTTGTATAGTTATTTGGTAAATATACCTGTATGGGATATATACTACAAATCTGATGGGGTAAATTTTGTCTATCATCCATGGGACAAACGGTACGTATATTTACCTGCATTTATAGTTGATTTTTATTTGTTAATTCAGTAGGTAAATATAGAAACCGTCCCATGGATGCGAATAGGATTTGCTTCCAAAAAATGAGGGAGTTTGCTGGTTGGATTGGTCTTTGGTTGGGGTAGGTATGTCTGAAAATGCTTTGTTTTTTTTGGTATAACCAGTATGACCGGTATGACCAGGTGATCCCTATGAACCTAACCGACCTACTGTTTCACTGTTTCTGGGGCAGCGTCTCAACGGTCAAGTACGAATCCCAACATTATAGTCGGTACAAATCAACAAAATCTCAATGGCCCGATCAAAAAAACATCCCCAACTGTTTGGTGTATAGATGTATCTTGTTTCATTGCATGGTTTTAAACGTGATAAAGCATATGAGATGAGGTTCATATTGATTTGTTCATTCAGGGAGCTAAGTATCAAGATCCACTGTTTGAAATCAAATGAGTTAAGGTGATATGTTTTTTTCCTAACAAGGTGCTGTGGCTAAAATCTTACTATCCCTTGTGTTTAAACTCGGGGATAGTAGCCAAGTAGCCATAGGATCCATTGGAATGGTGTATTTACCTACTAATTTACCTAATAGAAATCAACCTTTCATGTAGGTACATATACCATACATGGATCCTATGGGGTAGCCATTAACAGCAATAGCATAGCATTTTGATAAGTTCCCATTCTCAATGAACGGGGTAACAAAATTCTGCTGGATCCAATCCTATATTTTTGAAGATGGAATTCAGAATCCCGGTAGTATAGTGAGGAGAGTCAATGGATTCTTAGCGGAAACTACTAAAAGTAACACTCACCACAAGAAGCCACAGGAAGTCTTTGATTTATGAATCATGTCTTCATACTCACATCATATATGATATATCCATACAGTTTCAATAGATCACTGTAAGCACTAAATTGCAACCTTGAAACGACCCCTTTTTTTTTGTTCGCAGGTGTCAATTTGTGTTCTACCCACCTCCCAGTAAAAGTTACCACCAAGATGACTATATTTTATAGTAGTGAAGCCCCAAAAAAAGCTTCCTCGTCATGAGATGGAGAAAATTACGGAGTGTTCTTTTCTGTATTTTTGGTAGGGGTCCATCAGTCCATCTCTTTGATCGGCTGGTGCATTCACATCACCTTCTACTTTGATCGATTCCCATGCATTCAAGGTGCCCACGGTGATCACTAGACACTGTGCTCGTCGACCTTATCGTCCAGAGTACCCTGGTCAAAGTTTGCCTCAAAAAAGTTGGAAGATTGGGGACGTTAAGTTGGCCTAAAGTTCTTCTTGTAGGATATTTCTGTTCATGTAATGATAGTTCTTGAAATGGCGAATCCAAAATCAATTCTGTTTTGGGTACATGAAATCTCCGGCAAATTTCCATCATCGCATTGTGAGAGGTTGAATACACATCTCGCTGTGAAACCCAGCTGTATCTCCATTATTCGTTTGGATTTGTGACATGGAAGTGTTTTTTGATAATGTTACCCATGCTAATATGATAGATGCATGGCCTTCCAAAAAACTTATCTCCAATTTTTCCCATCTTTCCAGCGCACTCAAAAGTACACAAAAGTCATTCCTTAGCAAATCTTGGGTAGTCCCTTAACCCCAGAACAAAGATTTTTTTGAGATTTACCCTCCAGGGAACTAACATATCCCACCTTGGGAAAAGGCGAATCATCTTCAAAATACCATTTTTGGGGGACAGGTTAGTTCCCTGGAGGGTATCAAACACTTTCCAGTTTCAGTTACCCTTTGAAATCAGATTTTCAGTTCCCAATCGCCCGCTGCCTAAGTCCACCACGGATCGTCTCAGTGGATTGTCGGGCCGAGGTGGGTGTTTCGGCGGGGTGTTTTGGGGTGAAGGTTTGAGTTGCAGGGTTTTGTTTTTTTTCTAGGTGGTGGTTTCATGTTTTTTTAATTTTCACCCCCATTTGGGGAAGATTCCCAGTTTGACTAATATTTTTAAAATGGGTTGAAACCACCAACCAGTTTTGTTGTTGGAAAGTTTCTTGTGGGTTTTTTTTGTAGTTGTTTTTGTTTTTCGATTATTATGAATGGAGTTATCACTGTAAACGGCCGAAAATCCATGGGCATGTTTTGATGAAATAACCCTTTATTTTTGGGGCCAAATTTCACCCCATTTATAACGGTTCCAGGGTTCAACGTGGGGCTGTACAGTTCTGATATAGTTTTTTTGCCTCTGAAAAAAACTTTGGGTGGATTGGATGGAAAAGTCGAAGCAATGGACAGTAAAGTTGTAGGTTTTTTAAACCATTCCCATAAGGATCCATGTATTTTTTGTTTAGATACATGAAAGGTTGATTTTTCTGGTGAATTAGTCGGTAAATATACCAGTCCCGTGAATGGATCCTTTGGGATTGACTAATACCATGCAGGGTTGATTTGTGTCCCAGCGGTTTCTGTGGCACAGGCATTCAATTGAATTGATCGATCCTTTTCAAAAGTTCTCTGAAAGAAAGCAATTCGGACAGTCTTATTATTGTCACATGATGCCATAGGATCAACGTATGGTATATTTATACTACATTTAACATAAAACCATCTACAAGTGATACATTGAATCCTATGGGGAATGAGAAATGAGGACAAGTTTCACCATGTTAGGTCTTTCAATATGCGTGAAGCTATGGTCATATTCGGGACCCCATCCAACACGAGGTTTTAGCCACAAAATGATGATCGGAAAAACTCTCAAAAGTCGATGTTTTTTTATGATAAATCCATGTAGGGCCTTTTGAGAGAGCATACCCATCTAGGACTCTAGGTATTGGCTTGCAAACATCTTAAAGTTTAATGTTTCTTTCCTTGGAGGAAATTGTCCAACTTTCGACTTGCGCATATGTTTGTTCAAATTTTGGTGGCTCAACCACAAACCCCCAAAATGCTCCATGGGACTGGAATAGCTACATTGATCCCATGAATTTAAGCCAAATGTAGGTAGATATTCCAGTCCCATGATCTAAGAATCTTCATCCCCTGATTTTTTGTTGGGCATTTCATACCGCTACAGAGGCAACGCCTGAGCGTGGTTTGATCGAGAATCACATTCGCATCGCACCTTGGATACCCCAACGGGTGACCCACCCGGAGAAATGTGGAGAAAATTGCAGGTGTTTATTAAGGATATATTTTTGTTGTCCTGGAAAAATGTTCGAACTCTGTGGATCAATTCGAATCTCTATATATGTATATAACGTTTATCTGACTTCTATCATCAATTGATTTTTGATGTCGAATTTCGACATCGTAGTTTTCCATAGTTTTCCAATTTCACAAAGGTTGTTCATGAACATCTGCTGAGCAATGCATACCATCTGCATTTTTCCATGTTCTTCCAACCTACAGCAACTATTGTAGTGTATTGTATTTTCATGTATTTTTGTTCCTCCTCAGCCCTTGGTTAATCGTGGCTTCGCTTTATTTATGATTGTTGTAAGAAGATTTATCCTACGTGTTTCAGCAAAATTACATGACCCTCTTAAGTGTCACATTGTCCATCTTTCATAGTATCAAACTATAATGGACTTTTCGTGTTTTTTGGGGACGATACCCACAAATCACATAGGTCATACATCATCAATTCATGATTTGCTCGTAGCTTAAATAAAGGTTGCTGAGTTGAAATAACCTCTTTTCGTGTGTATATGCATGTATATGCGTATATCTCCATGAGTATTGCCTAGGCCAAGCATGAACCACAACCACCTTTTGTGCACCAAACGTTTTTTTTTTGATTCAGGAGCCAACGCCGAAAAAAAAACATGGGCCTGGAAACCTAAAAACAACCATTTTTAAACGGATGTTTTTTGTGAAACAACCAATTTTTTCAATGTAATGATTTGGAGTCATCCAAGTTGAAAGAAACAATTTATAAACGGATGTTTCAGGTTCCAGGGTATCTTTAAAGAGCAACAAATTTACCCAACCCTTTGCTTCACTGATATTCTTACAGATGACATTATACTCCGATGATGGAAACTCCTCAAGAAAAACACCAAAATCAGCAGTCTTATTGATCATGTTAGATCCCAAGCACTCAATGTATGGCATATTTACCTGCATTTTTGCCATAGAAATGAACCATTCATGTAGGTAAAACTATACCATACCACTGTGTATCTGGGGATGTGATGTTCTAGGTGAAAATCACGAAGAAAAATGGGGTCTGTTACGACTTCCATTGAAATCCTGGCTGTTTAATAAGGATCCTCATTTCATGGTTTATGACTTAATCCCCACATATACAACATGGTTGTCATTATAATCCGGTCAAAACTGGATAATGAAATTTCATCCCCTACATATTGCCCGAAAAAAAACAACCACCGTTTCGGAAGCATAAACAACCATGTTTTTTTTTAATGCATGTTTAATGAAACAGCATTTTGATCAATGCAATGATTTGGAATCATCCAGTTGAAACATGTTTTTTTTAATAAATGGATGTTTCAGGTTCCAGGCAACTTGCCCTTTATTTCATGAAAAAACCTTCGTTTGGCTTCCTTTTGAACGGTTGCTAAGCCTCAGGCCTACGACGAACCGGCGGACAACGGTGGACGACCCTTGACGGGCTGGCGTATCCAACGTGCGGCGGGGCAATCTTTGAGCTTTCGGGGCGTGGGACCGTTGTTTCTTGGTTGGGAGATGATGACGGGATAGGTCAGGGATGGTAAAACCATAGGTGATTTTGCTGTGGCTATAACAAATATATGTCTATATATATAATATAATATATATATATATATATATTGTTTATATGTATATATATATATATATTTATATACAGTATATGGTAGGGCAATGCAAAAGTTACCTGCGGTTTTCTTGTTTTTTTGGAGATTCGTTCATAAGTCAGTATTCCTCCCATCATGAACCAAGCAGGATTTCATGGTGAGTGATGGAAGCCTTCGGATTTGTTGACACCAAAAAGGGACGTTTCATAGTTTTATGGGGTGTCAAAAAAGGGTTCACTTGATGAATGTCGTAGTTTCTCAAGTTAAATCATTGGAAGTTGTGGGACTTTTTCTTGAACATTTGGACCTGCAGGATTAATTTTTGAAGGTGAGTCAGAGATGTTTTTTTGTTGGAAGACCGGAAAAAACATCCCAGAGAATCAACTCACTTAGCCCAATGACTGACCGTTTGGAAAACTTTTTGGGGGAGTCGGATGACAGTCCGAAATGGCTGAGTCTGTCAGAAAGAAAAAAATCAAATTGTTCTTGCCCCAAATCAACCAACATCAATTCAATGAAAATCGACTTGTGCAATGAATTCTTGAAGGCTTCAAGGTTAAGCTGCTGCTTGATTCAACCTTGAGGACTCGGACCTCAACAAAGTCCCACCCAAAATTCACCAACCTCGAAGACGTGACCCGATGTCATGGTGGGAAGTCCTGACATCCCTGAGGTTTCCCATTCCTGAAAACGAAGTTGTTTTTGATGATTACAATGATTTGGATGGTGCTGGACGTATAGGCTTAGTTCATGGAGAGATCTACAAATATCGCACCTTGGCAATTTTTGTCACCGTTTTTTAAGTTGTTTTAGGGCGTTTTGATTTGTTTTCTGTTGTTGTTGTTGTTGTTGTTGTTGTTGTTGTTGCTGTTGCGGTTTTTGTGGTTGTGGTTGTGGTTGCTGTTGTGAGTTGTTTTTGGCAAGAAAAAATGGAGATTTGTTTGTTGTGCAAAAAGTGGTGGTGTTTGATGAGGTTTTCTTCTTCGCTCTCTTGTCTTGCACCCCAGAAAACTCACACTGAAGGGGTCTAGATGGTATAGGTTGTTTGTTTTGGGGGGAATCCATGAGAGATGCCAGCAAAAATGATCATTTAAAAAGCCACAGGATCCCTGTATGGCATATGTACCTACAGCATTTAGTAAAAATCAACGAAATGTAGGTAAATATACCCACAGGCGCCTTCGTTTGCCCAAGGTCCCACAATTTAGGGATTGGTTTGGACACATACCACACTCCAAGTTTAGGGTTTCTCAGTTAGTGATTGGTTTGGGGTTTCATGGTTCCACTGCACCCTTCAAAGCACGCTAGAGACCACGTTTTATTTAGGGATTGGTTATTCATTTACGCCGGTTACCAAGCCTATTTCGGAGCCGGGGCAAACCAAGGAGCCTGGCCGTAAATATACCATACATGGATCCTATGGGATGATGTCAGGTCATGAAACGAAAAGTTTTCAACAACACCTCACTATCCATGCGGCATTTTTTCCTTTTTTGGTGGTTTTAATGGATCTTTTTGCGATGTGTACCGTCAATACCATGAGAAATTTCTGGACTTTAAACACGATTGTTGAGCTTCGGGGTCGTTGATAAATCCCACGATTTGTTTGCCCAATGGGGTGGACCAAGCACCAGCCCTCTCAGCTGGATCAACTCTGAAGAGGGAGGAGTGATTAAGGGAATCTTGCCAATGATATGTTCTTTTCCTATTTGGAGATATTTAGATTTCAATTCTTCATACCCCCTGCAAAGAAATTGAAACTACGATAGGTGGACTAGAACAATTAACACCTACCATCTATAGGATTATTGAAAAATAATCCAAAATTGACCATGCATGGGATCAAGTCATATGTTTTGTCTCTTGTTTACCCTCTGTGAAACTAGCATATCCCTTAAAAATAGGCCGGGCCCCAGTAGGAAATGCTTTCTTCCAACTTCCAACCATCCATTTTCAGGGGCGAAAATGTTCGTTTTAGGGAGGGTAATTTGGACTTGTCCACAACGTGGGTCCGACGTGGACACCACGGCACCTGCCAGCGATTGCTAGGAGTGGTGGCAGTGAACGACATTGATGAATGGTGCTCAAGCTCAGTGGTGTAACACCGGAGGAAGGGACAAAAACAACACCTACTGTTGATGGTTCAGAAATCCTGCTTTAAAAAAAAACCAGTTGAGGGAGGTTGGTAGTTGAAATCTACCATGATTTACAAGTTTTTTTTTGCACCATCCCAGGTGGTTGGCCTTGGGATTTCTTCCAGGTGGTGCAGGATTATTCATAGCGACCTTTTCTTACCACCGGTTGGTTGATCATCCCAATTTTGGTAGGTGAAAAGTTTCCAGGAATCCGGGACCCCCAAGTCCTGGCCGAAGCATTCAGGCTAAGGAGTTGTTTTTTCAACACAAGGAGGTTATGGACTAAAGTCCGGAAGTTTTTTTTTGAATGGTAAATTTCAGAAGTCAAGAACTCCTCACCTCCAACCGGAGGATTTCTGTCAAGAGTGGCTATATTAATTTCCAGTCCAACCTCCCAGAAATGGAATGGAACTATAGCTTATAACCACCAAAAAATGCTAATATCAAAATGCGGCATGTTGGTTGACTTGTTTGGTTAACCCTCACAAAAAAATATTCCAAATATGGCTATCATCCATCTTAGCGTCAAAAAAAAAATCTCTCAGGGACGATGAAAGCGCTTCTGACTACACCATCGTTCGATGTGCCAACGAGGACACCGCCTGCCATGTCGGAAAAAGGGTTTTATATGCAGTTTTTACAATTTTTGAGAGTTAGGAGGGTTGAAATTATTTGTTTCATTCAATATGATTCAACTATATAAGAGTTTATGTTTGATAGAAATTAGGAACCCAACAGACAATCATATCATATCTATATAGCTGACTAGTGTCAAAAAACAAGGATTTCTTCAAACTCATATTTGAACAAACAAGCAAGAAGGCTTCAATACACACTGTGTTTTGAGCACTGTTCTAAAGATAATCAAGATCATTCATGATTCACATCTCGATATGAAGCATCCAGTTACCGTATATAGTTTATAGATATTTATATATATACCTATATACCTCATAAAATCCATCTATAGCTATAGCATTCTTTTTGATACCCAACATCTTTTCTTTGTGAAAAACACGCATCGATCTATGACATCTCCTTCAGATGACTATGCTCCATTCAAAAACACAAGAAAATCAAGTCCTCCACCCCCCCAAACTGCACAACATGTTTTTGATGTTGCTCCAACGGAGTGAAGGACAAGACAAACAACATCAACAAAAAATAATTTGACAACTCATGTGAATGATGACATTCTTGTTGACATGGGTTGTTCCATGTTTTTTCCATATCCACACCCATAAGTTCCATTTATTTCCAAGCAAATCACTGTTTGGGCCAATCAAATCCATGGTTGCAGGCTTTACCTACTCCATGGTGGTTGCTGTTGAATGAGACATCAACATCAACCAGTACCACCATGGTTCGGGTCCTCAAGCAAAAAATCTCAGCTGAAAAGTCATGGTAACTGAAACGCGTGGTGAAATCAAATGTGGAATTCGGATTGCTGCAGGTCAGGTTGAGTTGTGTTTTTTTTACTGAAAAAAACGAGACGCTCCAAAAATTTGGTTTGCCTTTCAGAAATTTCGTTTTGAATAGTCTCCTTTCTTCAACAAAAACGTGTCAGTGTTGAAGGTCAAGTTGATTCTCTCATGGCATTGAATCATGTAAGTCTCGTGGCTTGCATCCCCTGTTTCGATAAGAGTTGCGTTCCCTTATCCCATGACGGATCCATGGGACGAACAGTTTTTTTATACCGGTCCATGAAGGGTTGGCAATTTTTATGAATTTTTCATGTAGGTAGTAATATATACCATACTTGGACCCTATGGGTATAGGATACTTTGAAAAACACAACATGTCTTCTTTTCTTCGGCACAAAAAATCTCTCCCCCCTAAGGCCAGCATCATGGCGACCAGTAGCGTCGTCACGGGCTTCGTTTGGCCAACGGAAATGGAGGTGCCACGTCGACGTGTTGTGGGGCAGAAATGTCATCGGGGAAGATATTTTTACAAGGAGGCAAATATGGGGGTTTCCTAAAATGGTGGGGTTTCCCCCCAAATCATCCATTTTAATAGGGTTTTCCATTATTTTCACCATCCATTTTGGGGTACCCCTATTTTTGGAAACACCCATATGACAAAGCTTGGAATTGATCGATGTTGTATCACTAAATTATGTTGTAATTATTTGTTTTATTACTATGTAGACACCATATGTTTCAATCATTAGAAATAACCAAGTTTTTTGGGGGGATGATTTGCAATGCAAATGTATGGTAATTTGAGGGATTTACAATGCATATGAATTGTTTGGGTTTGTAATATAGTGAAACAATGAACCTTGGCAGTCTTTCAAGGAGGAAATATGACAAAAGTTAAAGAAATGATTGATGTTGGTTAAGCCAAACAGGTCATCTTTAGTTTTGCGTTGCTTGCTCTCCGGAAACTCTCTAACTGTAGTTACTCTGCCTTTTCAGAACGAATTAAACAGTTGGTTTTTATCTACAAGATTAAGAACAAAAAACATTCAAAAAACGTCTTTTGGTTCCTCAACCACACGTTTTCCCTTCCGCCTAAGTGTTGTTTCTATGTTTATTTGTGTTTCCCTGCCATTAAACACATCGTTTTCGCCCGTTTTTTTTCGCCAGACGACCTCCACCACCACGCTGTCGTCGGTGAATAGCACCGATGCTTTCTACAAGCTCATGGGCCTGGACTGAACGACGGGAGGATGGAAAAGTTGGGTTTATAACATAACCCTCCTGGGAACGATCACATATCCCCGTACCAGCCCCGCACTGTTGAGATCGATGAGCTTCCATTGTTTTTTTTGCCAGGAACGGGATATGTATTAAAGTTCCCTTGGAGGGTAGGTTGTTTGGGTGGTTTGAGACGTGAAACTCCACAGGTGAATTCTTTTAGTTGTTTCTTTTGGGGGGAGATAAAGATATGTATGACTTGGGTGTGTTTCACAGTTTCTCACAAAAAATGACGGTCAAGTACTGTAGCAATTTGTTCTCAGTGTTTGGTGTTCCTTATTCATGTTCACTTTCCACAATTGCATTGTGGGAAAAAATGATACACTCAAGTGAACCTAAGATAGTATTAAGATAGTAAGCGAGCATGCATTTCCTGTATATATGATATATAATACGGTAATTTGTTCAATATTAAAAGATGGAACTGTTGCTATGTTTGTGAATTGTTTCCAACCGGTTCAGAACCCTACTCAGAGAATCTTGGCCGGTTGGCTCCGGGTGACGGTGATGATAGTGACAAAGAGATGATAAGAGATGGCATGTCTAGAAAAAGATATCATTGCTTACACCCTGGAAGATTAACATGGAACATACAAATCACCCATTTAGAAAGGAACATGATCTTCCAAACCTCTATGATTATGTTCCATGTTAATCTTCCAGGGTGTAACTGTCAGCCGACAGTAAAAAACCCACCTACGTTTTCAGTTCACTCCTTCCTTCATCGTCATCCTTTTTGTCGACCCAGCAGGATCCTTTGGACAGTTACTTGCAAGACGATACCGTTGAGGATATCAATGTCTCCCAAAGTATTCTGTGCCTTTGAGTGAAAAGATGTCAGATATCGTGAACAAAATGAAACCATACGAAACAAATATGTATATGTATGTATATAAATGCTTTGGAAGTTGCACAGACACCGACGTCAGCTGGAAGATATCGTCTTATTCTTTCTTGTGCATTTTGATTTATGAAGGGATCATTACAAGTATTGTAGCCTTGACAAGATGCATTACAGTAATTGTAGAGTGGCATTGTAGATGAGGCCATAGCCAACAGGTAGTTGAGGGCAGTTGCTAAATCACTACGATTTTGAGAGAAGAAATATGGCGGAAAAAAAAAACAGTTCAGGTTGGTAGTAAGGGAAACCATGCAAAAAAATAGGCTGAGTTGGGGGTTGGTGAATTGCTATAGTTTACACAATTATATGGATTATTTGGATTCTTCGAATCATCTTAAAAGAAAAAACGCTCCTGAACATGTTGAATCTTTCAATGATCTCATCTCCTAAAAAGAATAGCTGCTCCAGTAAGCATGGTTTGCGACGACAACAACAACAACAACAACAACAACAACCACCACCACCACAACAACGACAAAAACACAAAAAATCACCCTCATTTTTTAATTGTAGCATCCATAGATGGGTGTTTCCAAAAATAGGGGTTTTCCCCCCAAATCATCCATTTTAATAAGGTGTTCCATGATTTTCACCATCCATTTTGGGGGTATCCCACCCCTATTTTGGTAACATCCATATATAAACTTTCGTCACGAATTGCCTGTCTCAACTTCACCTTTTTCACGCCCAGGGACTTCTATGCCCAGTTCACCTTGCCCACGCCACCGATTTTGCGCATCGCTTGGACGGGTTGCAATGCCACTTCTAGGGGAACAAGTCCATGTGCGACCTACTTCCCTGGTAGGTTTGGGGTGGTTGGGCGAATGTCCATTGGGGAAAAAATGTACGTTATGCCCTTAGAAAAAGAGTTTTCACCCAGTTGCTTCCCTAAATATTCCTCCAAAGATATGCACTATATACATAACTGCTGACATACGTACTTAGTGGGTACATGGTAAGCTACAAAAATGTAGGCTACTCCTTTGGAAGGGTACGGTTGAACATGTTCCATGAGGAATTGGTGATCAGATTGAACCTTGGAGATGCAAGTTTATCCCATGACGGATCCATGGGACTGGTATATTTGCCTACTAATTTACCTAAGCAAAATCAACCATTCATGGATCGGTAAATATAGCTAATACACCGTTCAAAACATGTTTTCTTTTCTTCTGAAAACAAATCTGTCCCCTTTCCCGCGAAAAAGTCACAAAGAATTGCCAGGTATATATAAGTTGTATACTCCATACCTTCCAGTAAACCAACATGCAAGGAGGATCAACCTTTTCCAACAATAGGTCTACCAACTGTGGATTTTCCATTGTCATGTTAGTTTACCAGGGTGTAATTTTCGGAGTCCAAATTTTGGAAGTTTGACTGGGGTTCTGTAGAGACTCACCTACTCCCATGATTTTGAGAGAGATAAGAGAAACGTGTGACTTGACCAAATGGCCACCAATGACAATTGTGGGCAAGACTTGTTGCTGCTACAAAGCAACCCCCCCATTTTACCAATATTGATATGTGATGTTCTTCCCAGTTATCGCATCATTTAGATTGTCACATCCGAATTGAGTTTATAGTTTTCTACATTTTTTTAGCAGTTTTCACTCAAAAGTCTTGTGTTTTAAAACGCAACTGGAAACATCACTTCAACTTAAGTTTGTATTTGTAGAATCTTTCTTCAAGAAAAACAGGTTTTTCCCTAGCAATCTTTGTCGCTTCCGGGCAAACATGCCATTTTTATCACGCGCAGGTTGGACATCACTGGCTGCGTTGGTGTGGAGTTTGAACCCAACGAATCCTCCTTGGAATGTCCCATGGAAGGTTATGAAATCTATCGGAATGAAGAGCTGCTTGGATTTTTTTGGGGGGAATTCATCCAAGGTGAGGGCGAGTGATCATGAGCTCGAAAATGTAGAAGTCAATATGAAAGTGAATTGAACTGCATGGAAAAACTATGAAAAACTATGAAAAACATGCTTAAATACATACTTTTTGTTGGTATAGATGTTATTTACCACCCATTTTTGAGCCACCGTATCCTTTTGTCTTTTTTTCAAAGGAATCTAATTTGATCTAATTTTTGTTTCACCATCACTTATCACTTATCAAATCCTCATCACCTTCCCTCTTATTGGGAACGATCACACATGCTCCCCTTCTACCGGAACTCGGCACTACTTGAGTCGATGATGCTTGAGGCTTGTAGCCTCCTTAGCACCAGAAGAGAATGGATGCTTGGCAGCGTAAGTGACGTTTGATACGTTTGTTACATTGTTGGCAGTTGGGATTTTTTTTGCTGAGGAAATTTGCTGGATATTTTTGTGGGAAATCTTGTTGTACCAAAAAAAACAGGTGAAGCTAAGAACGGTTGTAAGTTGGGGAATCTGGGTTGTGCGATTTTTGTCCGAATCGGACAGTAAAAAAGTGTAAACAACGCTTGAGCGGATAGAGTGGAAACGAAGATCCCTAGAGTGTTTTTTAGCTGAAGAACCCCACTTATTTCTACAAGTATATATGTTTGTAATAGAAAGACCTAGGTTGTTTTAAACAGTACTTCAATTATATGTTCTTCTATATAGTATTTATATATATATATATACTTGGGAGGGGGGTGTATTGTGAAGTATCATTGGCGTGGAAATTGTTCCCTGAAATCTTCCAAACCCATATGTATATGCCATGTATTTACCATTATTTACCTACTAATTTACCATAAAGATCAACCTTTCATGTAGATAAATTTACCATACATGGATCCTTATTTGGGAACATGAAACAACAAAGATTTCCCCAATCATTCCAGCAAGGTGATGCAGGACACCCCAATCATTTGACGGTTTGGGTGATGAAGGATCCCTAGAAATGAAATCTTCCCCAACATTTTCCAAAACCCCATATGTATATGGTATATTTGCCATAGAAATCAACCTTTCTATGTAAGGTAAATATGCCATATATATATACATACATATATATAATTATATATATATGTTTACATGGATCCCTATGGGAAAATGACATCGGATCCAACATGAAACGAAACGACTGGAACTCGAAGGCTTTGTGGATGGCTTTACAGATCTCACCTTATCAGCCTCGAATCGGCGTTTTCCGGGCACCGTTTTTTCGTGCAGCCTGGCGGATGGGTGGGGTGGAAAGTGGTGATGTTTCTGGAAATCTGTTGGAAAGGGGTTTATACCCATAGGAAACATTTAAGGTTCTAAAAATTTGAAAATGTCTAAAAAAAATATTGTTTAGGTCTCAATCCCATAAACGGATCCATGGGACGATTGTAGTATATTTACCTATACTTAATTTAGGTGAGATGTTTTTTGTTCCAACAAGGTCTTGTGGCCGAAAAAATCGTAAGTTTTTTTTTTCAAACGCGGGGTATATTTACCATGACGGATCCATGCGAATGGTATATTTACCTACTAATTTACCTCATAAAAATTGCCAACCATTCATGGATCCGTAAATTCACCATGTACACATGGATCCCTAGGGATGGGGCTTATGAAAAACCCATTGGTTTAACCCTTAAGGCCGGTTCTAAAAACTAAACACCCTGATTTTTCTGAGAGGGTACATTAGGGAAAGTTGACCAGCCATACAGGATGTCGTTTAAGATTACCCATAGTTTTAGGGGGGTAATCAAAGAATAGAAATTTGTACAATAAATTTTGAATACGAAAAATAACACAAGGCTATTGTTTGGGTTGGAAACCCCTTGAGGTTTGGTTTTTTACATCAAATGGATCATTTTTTTCCACTGAAATTGAGCCGTCTCAAGCCCATGCAACTTGGATCTACCAACCTACACCGACTGGCCGTACACTTGAGCCATTGAAATCCTGGTTCGTTTCTGATAGGGATCCTTATAACACTTTTTCATTAGAATCTGTCACATAACTGGGTAGTTTTTCATCATTTATGTATCCTCAAAACAACCAGGTGTTTTTTGTTCATTGCTCAAATGAACTCAGTTTAATCAGTCTACCTGGTACCCTGGACCATGATTTTTTATTGGATGGAAATGGTGAAAGATACGTGTTTCATTATATAATATATACCTGGAACTCCAAACAACCACCTTCTTTATGGTTGTTTCAAGTGGATGATTCCAAATCATTACATTAAAGAAAATGGTTGTTTCACCATTTCCATCCATTTAAAACTCGTTGTTTAGCCAGGTAGTCATGCTTTGGAGTAATCCAACTGAAACATTCACTTTCTGTGTTGGAAAAAAACGATTGATTCGACTTTGGTCCGAACAGTGCAGCTTTTTCCAGAAGTTGATTCGTTGTGACGCGAAAGGACCCGACATGTCGATTCAATGAAGCGGCAATTTGTTTTTGTTTTAAACTGGTCACTGGTTGATTATGACAGGAAGTGGCAGGTTTTAGATGATATGTGCTATTTAGTTGATATAATTACGTTGATTCAACACTTTTCAAAGATCTGAAAAGCTGACACTTTTCAGACCTTTGAAGATCTTTTGCTTAAAAAGAAATTTACACTCCACCCACTCACCCTGGACCACCACCCACTCATGACCTGGATTACATCGGAAACAACGAGGCTATGTGACGGTGCCCAACACAAACATCCACGACAAGCAACTCTATAAAATTCGCAGTAAGAATTGCAAAGGTTGGGGTCCTTATTCTTCGGACGCTCGGATATCTCGGATTGTTTCGGAGGTTATGAAGCAACCAAAATCAGCTGTTCGGGGCGCACTTGGGGGCATTGGAGGAAGGTGATAAAGGCATCTACCTGCCGAGGAAGAGTTGATGTCATTTCTCAATCATGTCCGTGGAATCTGACTTATTTCCTGAAAAAAAAAACACACACATACACACCTCACCGGAGGTTGTTTATGATGTTACTATTTTTGGAAGACTTAATATACACGTTTCTTTGAAGGTCCAAGATGAATGGTTTGGAAAAAGATAATTCAACTTCAAAAGGTTGGCTTAATTATAAGTATATCATAGTATATCCAAAACGGCCATCCGAATGTTGTTCTTGCGAAAATGTCATTCCATCAATCTTCTTTTAAACAAGCACCATTTTGCTGCATGTTGATGTTGTTTTTCCTACAATGGTGTATTTTTTTCACCATCCGACCAATTGTTGAGATCATCTTCAACAAAAAAAGTGACTCCAAAGAATCCCCTGCAGGATGAGGTCAACCTAATAACCATAGAAGCTACGAAGCTAACCCAATCCCCAACCAAGCCATCCCCCAAGTCATCCAGGGAAACATCCCTAAACAATCGGCCCCTAAGGATGTGGAAGCTGTTGTCATCTCGCCACCAGCACAAGTATGTGGTCAATGGACATTTGATTCGAGCTGGCAGTATCCTATCAGCACGGTTCGTTGGGTTCGTTATTTTCGCACAGATGATTTGTTTCCAATCAGAATGGCAATACCAATTTATCAATGGAACTTTAATATTACATTGATGCATCAACATGATCATGATGAAATATGGTGAAGCCACCTGGGACTGACTCTCTCCAGCACAAATTATGTGAAGATACAACATCCAAATGCCTCTAACTTCCAGGATTTCAGCCGGAGAATACTGCAGTTATGAATTGGCTGGCCAAATTTTCATATTAGTGCAGCAGTGCATTTTTTGTTTGCCAAAGGTTTTTTTCCATATATAGTCAACGTAACAGATAACCCCCCCGGTCAAACGATTTTTTGTTACCGCTCCTCGCAACTTTGATGGGATATAGTCGCTCCTGAAAGCCATTACCTTTAAACACCCCCAATTTCGGTGATGCGCCGGATGGGATCGTCTTCCAATTTCTGGCACCATTTTTTTTTCTAAGGGGTTATATGTTAATTGTTAAACTTTCGGGGGGGTGAAACGGATGGACTGCTTAGATCTACCAGAAATCCCCCCCGGAGAAATCCCAGAATTTCCAGGTTCGGTTTCAGTTGAAGGTAGCTCCAATGGATGAATCCCAGTGTTGGTTGGATGGGAATCCCATCCGGGCGTTTCCCGGTTAGCGTAGGGAAGTTGTGTAGGGAAATGTGAAATGCATGTATTTATCCACCATAAACTCATAGCTTCAATTTTTTACTACTCATTCCAAATACTGAAATTGGCTAAAAACACCTCATTCCCTATGAGGGGCCCACCACTAAACTTCAAACTGGAATCATCATAAATCCATAGCTGGCACATCATTGGCCCATCATTGGCACATCATTGGCCCATCCATTGATCATTTGTACCTCAAAAATGACCAGTTTTCAATGAATTGATCAAGTTGTTGTACCATTAAGAAAAGGTCCCCACCAGGTGGTCCCCTTTTGCCGATCGTTGTTTAAATGGAGCGACATGGGACCCCTATAAATGGCCTTGAAATAAATAGGCTTCACTGGGTTTTGAACTCACCCTACTTCTAGGGGCCCCATTTCACCCCATTTATAACTGGTTTTTTGGGCCTACCTTGCATAAACATAGTTTCAACCCAAATGGAATAAGGGAATCTTCATCCCCATAAATCCCATATAAATCCATAGCTTCCTCATTCCGGAAAAAGGGCCATCGTTTCAACTGTTTGGATCAAAATGACCATGGCTCAAGTATCCGGCTAGTTTTTTTTTCGTGGCTCAAAATTGGATCAAAAACGACTCCTTATGGTAAGCGGGACCCATACCATTCCCATATCTTTAGGGATTCGAAAATGGGAATAGTATGGGTTTCATAGGTGTCCATTTTATTGGGAGTCCCTGGAAGCACCATAGTCCTCCTACTTGAAGTACCCATATCGTTTTCAGACCAGTCCCATTATTGGAATCACCGATGAAATCCTTATAAATATTCCTGCCTGAATTTGGACCTTTACAACAAGCCATGGGAATATTATGGGGGGTTCAAAAAATCCCATTTATTGGGGGAATCTTTATCCCCATAAATCCCATATATAGATTCCCTAGCTTCCCTCAAAACAGAGGCAGGTTTCAACTTGAAGGTGGATTTCTTTTGAAATCCCATACCTTGGGAGTACCCAAGAAGCCAAGGTGCTTCATCCCCCATAAATATGGCAAGGACCGTATGGGGAAGTCGTTCATGACCATTTTGCGAATAGTATGGGGTGGTTTTCAAACAAACAGAATCTCCATGGTTTTGGGGGGGGAAATTCCCTACAAATCATTTTTGGGATCAACCATGAATATTTCGGATCCCGTCATTAAACAACTAGGATTCAATGGGGAATTCCATGGCTCTCATTATTGGGAATTCCTGGAATCACTCCCTTTTTCACCAGGTACATTTGTACATCAAGTGGTCTTGTTGTCACACCTTTGAATCTCGGCGTTTTGGTCGGGATGGATTCTGATGGATGGGGACGCAACGAGTTGAAGATTTTTTACGGCTGGGAGACACAACAAAAACAACAGGGGGGGAAGAAGGGGAAGTGATGGGAAGTGTGTTTTGTAAAAGTTTGTAAAATCACCACCTTAGGAAAAAATGTTGGGTTTGATTTGATTTCTCTTTTTTTGGAGATGGTTGTTATGGACTAAAGTTAGAAGTATGTTTCAAAGGTTTCGATGTGAAACTCAAAAAAAAGTTACTTGGCTTTTGACTTCTATAGCTCAATGCACCCCATTTGGGATGCATCACTTTTGATTCAAAATCGATCTTGGTTACACATGGTTACACCCCCCGAAACCTAACATGTCCCCGAAAAAAGGGACTTGGAATACTGTACATCTTCCAACCATTAATTTTCATTATATTTTCAGCAAACATGTTCCTTTTCAGAGGAGTAAGGCCATATTTGAAGCCTTTTTGCCCTTCAGGCCAATTTTTGATTCCTGCTTGACTTCACCATCCAACCGAGCTTATTTCGTTGTATCCAGTCGTTTCACTCATCAACTTCAGGGGTCGAAACCTGGGTTTTGGGTCCCGGTGCTTTGAGATTCCCCCCGGTTCCCCCTTATGAAAGGGATTCTTACTGAAGGGCACCCTTAGAATCCCAAACCACCGGGACCCAAACCAACAACTAAGCATGAGCTATATAGGGGTTATGTATAACTCCATACTTATCACGATCGGCTCGGGGCCTACCATCTACTTCCACTTGAGGAGCTCCACTTCAGTACGTTTTGATTGGACCTTGCTGCAGGCTGGCCATTCTGGGGGAGTTTTCCTGGGAACCTTTGTTGGTAGTAAATAAATTGAAACCACTAAGAAAGAATTTGTTAGGGAAGAATCCAAATATAAGTGACTTGACAGATTTTCATCGTAACAGGTGGGTGCAACATATAGTGCCAAATGTGAATGTGAAGTTTTTGTTTGGGGGGACAGGAGTGAGTGAGATGATGTGGAAATTGTGTCGCCAAACAAAAAAACCCAAGGTATTCAGGTTTTTGGATGCAACATGTTGGATACGAGCTGTATTTAGTTGGAACAGAAAATCGAATCAAGATGTGAGTAAGCGTTTGTTTCAATCTTATTCATATGACTGGTTGGTTTCTAGGAATGAGTTGGACAACAAAATGTTGTGCAGTTGATCAACATTCAATTGTGAGTTTCCAAGAAAGATCTCGACGACTCATGCGTTTGGGATTTACATGTGTATCCTGGACTTCCATCAATGGGAAGCTCTGCTCTCAGGTGTGTTTTTGACTTGGTGCATGGCCTAAATCCAGTGGGTGAATAGTCGCTCACTATAGTCTATTCTAATTTTGATGATCCAGAAACCCTACTTGTTTAACCTTCACAACATCCATCCATCCACTGGTGAATTTCCCCACGCCTTCGCAAAAAGCACAGGAAGCGCCTTTCACAGATATTGGATCCAATTTTTCGAGGGTTCAGGTCCACGGGATGTATGTCGTTTGCACCGCTGGTGGGCAAAGAAGTGATTGCTTTTTGTTTTTCCTTAGACATCCAGTCTTACCTTCTGTGGTGTGGTGTTTTAGGTATATTTTGCGGATCCAGATACCTTCTCAACAAGTGTTTGGATGTCTAGGGAAAAAAAAATAAACCAGGAAGAACCCAAAACATCGATTTTCATGTTGAGAAAAAAAAGCTGGATTTGGAATTTTCGTTGTTTCCATTAAATCCATGGAGTTGTTTCAAAGAACGACATGTTTTGCTGGATGGGTGGCTTGACCCACCAACCCCAAACGCTCCATGTCTGGATTTCTGGGGTGTACCTACATGTACCATCAATTTTTGGCCAAATGTAGGTAGATAGTCTAGTTTCATGGAGCAGGTAGGTTAGATTAATCAAGGCTGTCGAAAGTTTTGAGTTTTTCCCGGATCCTGTGGGAATTCGTGACTTTTCGTTGCAGACTCACTATCATTTCAATGGAAAAAACCGAAGGAACTGAACCAATTTGTTCCTTGTTTTTTGCCTTTCGAACAGATGGCAACGACTTGTTGTGATGAGATGATTGACATCCTTAGGTGCTTCGATTTCAAGGTATCAGAACTGGCAAAAAAAAAAGGTTGAATATTCAACATCCCTAAGAATCATGGGATCTCAAAACTGGTGGTTTGGAGATCCCAGACCCCTGTTATGCACATCCAAACCCCTTTGTAGGAGGGTCCAATGATTCTTAGGGATAATCAATTTCAATCCACTTCAGCACTTTTTGAAGTCACTTGTTCCTTATCATTGGAAGTACTTATTTTGCAGGAGCAAATTGGACAAGTTGGTCCTGGTGTTTTTCTTACCTTGGGCGAACAGCTTATTGGATCCTATGATCCTCGTATGCTTTTGGGTTATGAATTGTCCCTTGGCACTTTTGCCGGAATGGTTGGATGGGATTCGAGGTACCATTTTTTGGGAGCTGGGGAAGGTTGCTTTCGGCAAAAAAAAAATGCCTAGGAAATCCAAACAAAACGGCGTCAGCATGAACACCTGCATTTTTTGGGGGGGTCTACGTTAGTTGTTCATACTTTTGCTGCTTGCAAATGTTTAAAAAAAAACTGTTCAAAGGATCAGATACACTACGTGGGACCTGACATTTCTTGACTATAATCACCTCACCAAAAAAAAAACAGAAAAAAAAAACATCACCCTGCCAGCCAAAGGGAACACCACGAAAACCTGAGGTTTTTGGATGATGGTTTGGGAGGACCTTTCGAATTGGTTTTTGATGGCAAGTCCAGGTACGTTACGAATCGACTTCCCGGAGGGTGAAGAGTGTGGAGGGTGAAGTACATGTAAGGTAGATGAGTCTCAGATGATAATGGAGCTGTTGAAGCTGATGTGTATTTCTCTTGGAAATTTCACACCCGAAAAAAAAAACAAAAAAAACATCTTAGCTTCATGGGACTGGAGACTTTTTACTGGATGCAATTTGGCCTTCAAAGTTTTGTTTGGGGAAAAACATGTAGGCTAACATAAGTTCCAGATCCCGATGGAGCAGTCAGATACAGCACTGTCCCCAAAAAAAACGCGAGGATAAGGCGAGCCGTGATATTTTTTTTTCGGATTTGGGGCACTTAAATTCCTTGTTTATTACTATAAGGATGCTTTTGGCAACGGTACCTATCGCGGTTTCGTCGGCTATTTGACACCGTTCCGTTCAAGTTTCGGTGATGGGTGATGAAAACTTCAATCCCGTCATGGTTTTCCGTTTGAAGGTAGTTTCTCACACCCGATTTGTTTGGGGGAGATCCAATTTGAGTAAACATCTTTCAACTGGGTTGGAAGTTGGAACTACCATGGGGGAAGGTTTTGATATGATTGAAGCTACTGGATTTGATTATGAAAGGCATTGGTAATGCTGAACACACTACCTACACCCTTCATGACGATCGTGTAGATGGACAACCTCAATCTTTCCTCCCAAAATGACCTCAAAGATAGCCACAATAGTGTGAACGTTGTGTTTTTTTTAGATCATTTGCGATGAAGATACATTAAGAGATAGTAAGAGAATTGGAGGTTTTAGTCATCAGAACATCAGAATCATCAACATAAATCGATGATTAACTCCGCGATTTACTGATACTGTAGTTTCTTAAGAAAACTTGAGTTTTCAGTGATTTACCAAGGTATATATTGTTACTTCTGTAAGTCAACTTCCTCCATCAACAGCAGGGGAGGAAGGTTGGATCCATCAACTACCATCATAGCATAAACATAGCTGGCTGGAAAAATGGACCCGGATTTTAAGATGATATTTCCTATCGAAAATGGTGATTTCCACAGGGTATATCAACACAATCCTCGAGTTTTGCATCAAGTTTCCCATTTTGCCAGGCGCTGGACGAAGACAGCTACCATCACACGCTTAACGCCTGGCCGTGACTATCGTGCCTTTGTGCGTGCTGTCAGCGTGGTAGGCAATGGTACCTTGGAGATTCCAGTCATGAAGTTTTTTTCGGTTGGGATTCCTGAGCTACAAAGGTAGGAATGAAGTTTCCTAGTGGTGACTGGAATGCTGGGGCCCAAAGGGGGGGGGGTAGTTCCAAAGTAAAGGTAAATCGATGAATCCTTTGAAATCATCCAGATTGTGTTAGTTATCATAGCTGATTCAGTCTTGAAGCAATCAAATCATTGTAATATGATCCTTGAAGGAATTTGTGAAGATGATTTCCATGATTTGCTACCTTAAAAAGTCAATGGTTTCCTACCTTAAAACATCCACAGGCATCCTTTTTGGCTGAATAGCAAACATGCTGGCTCCGAAAGAAACCAAGATTTCAGAGTTTCAAAGTGCGGGGGAAATTGGTGGATGGATGTAATGATGTAACAGTCAAAATCATCGAAATCATCAAGAGCACTGTTTCCCATAGGATACATGTATGGTATGTTTGCCTAGATGTACCATCAAAATCAACCAATGTAGGTAAATACACCATACATGGATGGTATGAGTTTGTTGAAGTAAAGACTTTTTGGGCTTCAGTTTTGGATGTTTACTTCATAGCGCTTTTGGGGTGACTATTGGTGAACGTCTCCAACGTCGGCACACCCTTCATAGCCGACTGTTTGGGGGAAATGTATGCCATGCAACTTCTATATAGTATTTGTGTGTGTGTGCGACTTGAATTTTTTGGCTCACAAATCCATTTTGCAACCATGGTAGTAGATTTATTTTTTGAGGGTACAATCTTTTGGAAGAATACACAATGACATGGTTTCTTGGTTCTTTCCCATTTGGTTGACCTAACAAAATGGCTTTCAAAAATGAAAAATGATTCGCCATTGCACCATTCGCAGCCTTACACACGCAAAGTGTGTGGACCTGCCCCGATATTCTTACAAACCCTGGGCCTTTTCTTGCCTGAAAAAATAGGCATAGCAACTGCCATTTGGGTCAACATTTTGGCCGGTTGAACCATTCAACCCTTGTCTTGTATCAAATTTCAACAGATCCTTTGCTATCAAGAACGGCCTTATATAATTCCTGAGCTGCACCGAGCTATGACTACCGAATCCCACCAGGAGTTGTCATTTTTCCCAAAATGATGTTACACCAACTGGGTGTTTCCAAAAATAGGGGTACCCCAAAATGGATGGTTTATGATGGAAAACCCTATTAAAATGGATGATTTGGGGGTACTATTATTTTCGGAAACATCCATATATATATATATAGATAGATAGATAGATAGATATAATATCATGCCATTAGAATGTTTTTGTTTTTTTGAAGTGAGAAGGGTGGTTTTTCTCAAACTTCTGGTAATTTCCTCCCGAACTCTTCATTTTCCCAACTCATTTTTTGGTAAAACATATGATACATGCTGTTTGCATTCATTGCAGCTACTACACCCCTCCGAAACAACCAATCCATGGCATGTCTGGAGCAATTATAATCATCATACCATTCCATGGGACGATTGTATATTTGCCTACGAATTTACCATAAAAATCAACCATTCATGTAGGTACAAGAAACAAACCAAGGATCCTATGGGATTGTATAATAAATGCATTTTTTTTGGAAATTTGGTTCCATTTCGGTGTGTTTTTTTTGCAAATTCCAGAAAGTTCAGGACTTCATGGTTCTGTTGCGTTTGAAAAGTAAGGATAGAACTCGTGTTGCATAACCTTCAAAACACCAAGTTGATCCTACGTCATCCACTGGAAAGAGCCATAGGGCCATATTAGCGTCAACTTGATGGGTTTCATGGAAGAGAAAGAAAGATCTACAATGGAATGTATATGGACTATGTTGTTTTTTTAAGATATCAACCTGAACTCCGGATTGTTGCACCGCGATCAAGAAAATTCTGTGGCCGGATCGATCGATGGAAAAACAAAACGGATTTGTTTCCAGTTTGCTATGTTTGTTTTAGGGTATGAACATGGTCACTGAGCGTTTAATGGCCATAAAAGGGGGAAGAGTTGGAACAGAATTTGCTAACCCCCAGTGATAGAAGTTAAGTTGTTACGTTTGTTTTCATCCTACAAGTTGGTGTTCATGAATTTTCATAGTTAGTTTTCTTTCCCCGGGAATTTGTTTAAAACATCAAGCTGATAAGCTGCTTATAAAGATGACTCTGTTTATTTCTGTGTGTTGTGTGTGTTTTTGGTTGCCCGGTCTGAAACACCAGGTGATGCCAGCCACATTCTGTACTTCAAGATGGCAATGCCATTGCCTCCACCTGCATCATGTCTCTCAAAATCTTTAGGGGTCTTGGTTTTGAGACAGTCATTTTTCTACCAGGTGCTGGTTTCAAGTATCTTTTTATTTTTACCCTGATCCTTGGGGGAAATGATCCAATTTCACTAATATTTCTTGAGATGGGTTGGTTCAACCACCAGCTAGTTTGGTTTTTAAGGTCATCTACTTTAGCAGTGACCTTTCTACCCGGATCACTTTCCATTACTAGGAGACAAGATACCGTTGAGATGTAGTGACCGGTTTAAATCGTTTGGTTTAAAGAGGTTTCCCCAATGAGAAGCCACAACTGCCTTCATTTTTTAGGGTATTTTTTTAGATCTAAGCAATATTTTTAGGGCTTAGAACCTTCATTGTTCCATGGTTTTGGTGTACAAGGGGAGCAATGTTCATCATGTACCAAATCACTTTCAGGTGAAACCAACACCTTTAAGATTTATATAAATGGTCAAGAAATCTCTCATACTGTTGATGTTTCAGAAAAATCCAGCGATCACCACCTGGAATGTATAAAACCCGTGGTAAAAGAATGGGATAAACTACCAACCTCAACTGGTTTTCACCGCCGGATTTCTGGTTGCCATCAACAGGTGCGGAAACTCACACCTCATCCCAGCCGTTGGCCTTTGTTTTTCCTTGGAAAAAGTCTTGGGGTTGTTGGTTGTTGATGACCATGATTTAGAAGGAGTATATCCCCAGAATGTTTTTTAAATAGTTCTTAGCATCAATGTTAAAGGGGTGTTGTCAGAGTGTCATCCAACAAAAGTAGATGAGTAGATGATATTGCATTACAGATATTTTTATAAACTCTTCAAATTCTTTTCTCCATCAAAAACATCTTTGCTTCAACACGCCATACCTGCCGTTTGAATGTCACATGCCATACCTAACCACCATGGCAGCAGCCACCCACCCTGCCCCCCAGCAGTCCAGGTAATTCTGAACGTCGAAACGGTGGCATTGAAATCATCCTTACTGACTTGGGAAATTGGTGAAGCTACGGTCGAAGAATTGGCGTACCTTGGTGTTTTTCAGCCCACTGTGCTTCAGACTAAATTGACTTCCATGTTTTTTTTGTTGGGGAATATTTTTTGTTGCTATCAGTTAACGGTTAACGTGACCCTACTTATGTACTCCTCCCCTTGGTAACTTTTCGTTCTCATCCTTCCTTTTCGAAAACCACCATCCACCACCCATCGAAAAAGTGCTTTGGTGGATGACTTGGGTCCTGGGGCCGAAAATTCGGAAGTTAGGACGATTCGAAGCTGCAAAAATGGCCTCCCGGTTTTTTCAACCAAAAATCTAGGCACATTTTTGTTGGAGGGGGTTCTCTAAACATTGAGGTGTTGAAAAAGCAAATTGAGTTGGAGAACGCCGCGTCATGCTCGACGTTTCGTTTTTTTGGGATGTGAAGGTAGTCCACCTGCGGTTTTGTTTCGTGATGAAGCATCAATCTTAGGATCACACACTACGTGGTGGAACAAGCCATCGAACCTGACTTCAATTCGTGGTTGCTTGGTTGGTTCTGACTGATATGATGCGAGATTCTTTGTTGCAGCATTGAAAATAATGAACGCCAAAGGATTTTTGTCGAGATTACACTTAGATTAGTCTCAAATAGTAGCGAATGATTCTTGAATTGTTGACGAGTCTTCAACAAGTATTCAACAAGTATCATGTTTGACATGTGTAAAAACATATCATTTTTTTGCACCTAAGGGTGGAATCGCTTGGGTCAATTGAGAAATCCTAAGATTTTTTCATTGTCAGTGATCGAATTTGATAGGCCTTAAGGGATTTAAACTTGATTGTTAAAGGTGATAGTTTTGTGTTTACAAAAGGAATCCCTTCCAGTTAGAAATCAGAAAACACCTGTTTTTTTTGTTGAACTTAATCCCTTCTGTTGTTTGTGGTTGTGTTTGAAGATGTTTTTTTGTTTTCTTGCGTGGGTATAGCGTTGTTTTCCGCATTCCCCCTGCAAGGTGTGTTCTCATCTTGTTCCCCCTTTCTTGTTGAGGATTCAACAAAGGGGGAAACTTGAAGTGAACTGTCTGAATAGGTTGCCCTTGATCGAATCTTCTTACCATTTGTGTTGCGGCTTACAATGATTTCTTTAGTAAAATTGTCGAACATTTTTTCAAAGAAATGAACAACTTCAAAGACTGATTTGATACCAACATGGAAATGATTATTTTTTTGTTATCTCGTTTTTCTTGGGGAGCAGTTGGATTCTCTTCGTACATCTTTTGATTGCAACTAAAATCCACCTGATTGGTTGACCTTTCAAAAACAGTGGTAGCTAATTTTTATACAAACACAAAAAACAACTTGTTGTTGTTGTTGTTGTTGTTGTTGTTGTTGTTGTTGTTGTTGTTGTTGTTGTGGTCGTCGTCGTCGTCGTCGTCGTCGTCGTCGTCGTTGTTGTTACATTTTTGTTCACTCATTTTTCAATTGTTGGTGAATCAACATGTAGATTCACCTCTTTTCATGGTCTGAACATGGGCTCGACCCAAGGTTTGCAGTACCCAACTCGCCTGCGGACAACACGCAGTATAGAGACTTGACCATTTTTTACCGGAAAAATGTCGGTTTTGAATTTGAACCAAAAAACGACTTTGACTCTTGGTTGTGGTGTTGTTTTGATGGGATGGTGGATCAATAGCTATACTTACCCTCCCTGAAACCATCGCCCCTGCAAATCAATGGTTGGAAGATGAATTTCCTTTTGGGATGGCCCATTTTCAGGGACTACGTTAGTTTTTGGGAGGATATATAGTTTAAAAAATGTTAATTTTGATTGAAAAAGTTATCAAGTAGGTATCAAGCTATGCACTAAGAACCCTGTTCATGGATGGAATGTTACGATGGGGTCCAGATGAGCCATGAAGAAATAGGATCGTGTTTGTTTTGGAGCGGAATTTAAAGGAGGGGCTGTCCTCTCCCCCAAAGACCAGTTGAAACCAGTCCCCCCTTTTTGTTGGAACCCACCTAACAAATCATCCCAAAAAAATCCTACAATCCCTTCAAAAAATCCCTTCCAAACTCAAACCTGCTGTGTTGAGGTTTGTTGATCACCCAATTGGAGCCAGACTTCAAATATGCCTTGAGAGTTACCTCAGCGAGCATCAATGGTTTGGGTCTACCATCCGAGCCCTACTACTTCTGGGCTGGCTTGTTACCAACGGAGCCCTACGGTTGGTGGGGTGGAGATCTGGAGGGTACGGTTGAGTCGGAAGAAAAAATGGATGGAAAGGTGGTTAGAACGTGTTGTTTAAGTATAGTATGGTTAAGCTAACATATTTTGGGGGGCTGTATAGTTGGGGTGAATTTGGTTGTATAACTGTACCTGTTATGCGATAAAAAGTAGGTTCCGATTTGTGTAGAGGTCGACCTCAAATATTTTTTCACATGATGCCCGTAGTGTTTGCCACTTGCGACTGGAGTTGCTAAAATTCATCCACTTGCAACGGGACGAGTTTTTCTTTGAAGTGTTATTATCTTTTCCTTATGAGTTCTGACGAACTGATAAGGGTTTTAATTTTGGCCCCCCCATGTTGTTGCTGCAGACTTTCCCATACCTTTTTTTTTTCAAAGGTGAAACACGATGTGACCGAAAGGTGTTTTTTGGGTAGCCTAGTCATGCCCTTTTGTAACGAAAACCCATCGCATCTGACTTTTTGGAAGGTGGTTTTTTAAAGCAATGGCAGGATTCCCCGCTTTACGAAAAGTTACCTGAATCTAAGCCTTTCGCGAGAATAGTTCGAAAGGTTATCTTGGTCCGACGTTTCCGTTCCACAACGTTCGGTCAATTGTTCAACGCATATCAAGTACCAACGTTTCGAGGATGAACACGTTGGGATGAACATCCCTCCGAAATATATCCCATTCATAGGATTCCCATGGGATTGGTATACCCCTGAATTTCGTGGATCTTGGAAAATTAGGTAACTTTTCGTGCCCTAAGAATCCGAAAACCCCCTCAAAAGCAGCGATTTTATCCAGGTTTCGGGCTCGTCAGACCCCCAGGCATACCCATCCTAGCAGCATCCTGAAGAACCCAAGGGGGGGGACAACATCTTAACAAACATGACGTAAGGTTTACATGGGACGTATAGGACAGAAGGGTATCTCCCTAGCCAGAAAGGGCTGGATCAATGAAGGTTGAAAATTCACCCCTTGACTTCACCAGGAGGGAGCACGTTTGGTGCAACGGGTGCAATCAGCAGAAGGTATCGTTACCATCCAATGGGAGTTACTCGGTTTGACATGATATATGAGTGGTCTTCACGCCACAAAGGTATCGTTTTTTAGTACGGATTTTTTGTGGGGATGATTGAAGTTTGACATAGATTTGACTACTTTTTAGAAGCGATTTGGGGCTGGAGGGATGAGGGGTATGGTCCTCAAAAATTAGAGAAAGAAGTTTGGAGAAAAATCATTAGCAACGTGTTTTGTTCCCACCTTTCACCCCCACACATCTTCACACTTGTCATCCACCCGCCTTATCCGTACCAAAAATGGAGGTACTGTGCGTACTTATAAGGCTATTTTGCGGGTTGGGTTTCCCTTACAGAAGCCTTACGTACAGCTTATAAAACTTGGCTGTCCTTCGTGATGAGTAAATGAGAAATGTATGATCATGTTTCCTACTAAATGATGAGCAAAGGGTTGCAACAAGGTGAGGGTTGAGCACCAACCATATAATCTTATATATTATAATCTTAATATAGGTGAGTATCTTTATTTTTGGTACCTGCAATACTTGATGAATATATATATTCCTTAGGATCCATGGGACTGGTATATGTGCCTACTTATTTACCTAATAAAAATCAACCTTTCATGGATCAATAAAAAGATCCTTACATTATATCCTTATGAATAAATATTATCCATAGTGCTGAATATAACCATACATTTGCTGAATAAACCGTTCGATTTCCCATTGGGATCCTTAAGGGATCTCGTATCTCCCACCAAAACTTCCATCTCTGTTTCGACTCTGAGGTTTCCATCAGGCGACATGTTAGGCACTGGAACTCGAATGGAAGGTGTTACTACCGATTGGGGCGTTAAGGGCTACATGCACCTTGGACCTACAAAAAGTCCCGGGATTTTTGTTGGGAAAACCCACTGAGGCCTGGGGATGTGGGAGTTTAGCAGGTCTGGGTGGGCCGTGAAAAAACTGAAAAGACATCAAGTTTTGTTAATAGCTAATCAGCTATTTCATCTATTTTTATATCCCATAGGATCCATGTATGGTACATTTACCTACATTTACCATACATTTGAATACATTTGAGCCAAATGTAGGTAAATATACCATACATGGATCCTATGGGTATGTTAGTTGGGTAAAGGAAACCACAAAAAGACATTGCTGGATTTGATGATTTTTGATGAGCACCAAAAACCGAAGGTTAAGGAAAAAACAGATTCCTCCCGGTGAGACAAAAAACTCAAAATGACCAAAAAGAAATACACTCGTGAAAATTCGCATGGAACCTAAAAATCACCCAATTGAAAGGAAAATCATCTGAACCGAACCTACATGGATGTTTCCGAAAATAATGGTACCCCCAAATCATCCATTTTAATAGGGTTTCCCATTGTAAACCATCCATTTGGGGGTACCACTATTTTCGGAAACACCCACATGACTTTGTGTTCAAAATGTTAATTTTCCAGGGTGCAGTGATTCTGAATTGAAAAAGGATATGATGTTCGGACTTTTTGGACCGCCAAAAATTTTGGCAGGAAAAGGTGTGTTTTTTTTGTTCGGAAGATATCTCTGTTCTTTTTATCCGGATGTTTTTCTCCCCATCCTTTGGCCAACTTCTGTTTTGTTTGAGTTGTTTTGTCCGGCAAGATTTGTCAACTCCAGTCAGTGATGGGAAGAAACATCACCCAATTTTTTTACAGAACTTCAAAATCGCCCAAGATTCGTCATGAATTCATGAATCCAATCCAATTCCCTCACTCCAGACTGGAAATTTAAACACAATAAATTCACTGTGACCCGAAATGCTTGGTGTTTCTTGTTGTTGTTGTTGTTGTTGTTGTTGTCGGACTTTGGGATTTGAGGTTGGATTGTTGGTTGCAGTACCTTTTTGAAAAAACCTGGGCGGAAATTTCATATCTGGGTGGTGGTTTCAAATATGTTTTATTTTCACCCCTATCCTTGGGGAAATGATCCAATTGGACTAATAACTTGATATTGAAGTTGGAAGATTTGAATTCTCTCACGTGAAAACGTTGGAGTTTGTCAAACAAAAAACACACCCTAAAGGGCATTCAAGAACACGGTTTGAAACATCTGCGCAAGATTTACAAACTTGATTTCAGCAGAAAAAATACAACAATCACACCCTTCACAAAAAATCATTGGACATAAAACTGTCTCCGAATATTCCCGGATATATCCCCTCCATGGTTTTCCAGATTTTTTTTGCGGCGATGCAAAAACAACAACTTTCGGATGTCGAAATCCAGCAAGGTGGGATCCAAAAGAACAACCCAGTTTGGTATACAATGGATTTGGCAATCCAACACAGGCGAGGTCCATCCCGGAGACTGGAGACGACGACAAATTTGATTGTTGGATGGATGTTTTTTGGGGGGGCGTTTGGCAACAACAAAATTTTGTGAGATTCCGTTTTGCAAGTGATTTTTTGTTTAAATAAGGGAAAAGGACGAAGATATCTTAAAACCATAATGTTTGCAGGTGCAAAAATGAATCTTTTCTTTGTTTGGACGATATGTTTTTTGTTGTTGTCGGAAATTTGCATTTGTTTTTCTGTTCAATTTATGGTGTATCTCAGTTTTCCGAAATATTTGGTACCATGCGAACCCCAAACCCTTCATGTTTAGAGGTTATTAATACTGATTACCCATATCTTTAAGGCTTAGATCCTTCAATTATCATTGAATTTTTGGGGTCCAAAGTGACGCAGATCTAAGCCAAAGTTATGGTCTTGCAAGGACACCGTGTTTGAGAGACAATGTTCTTTGTTCTTTTTCACCACCACCACCACCACCACCACCACCACCACCACCACCGCCACCGCCACCGCCACCGCCACCGCCACCGCCACCGCCACCGCCACCGCCACCACCACCACCACCACCACCACCATCATCATCATCATCATCATCATCATCATCATCATTCATCCTTCATCCTTCATCCTTCATCCTTCATCCTTCATCCTTCATCCATCATCATCCTTCATCCTTCATCCATCATCCTTCATCCTTCATCCATCATCCATCATCCTTCATCCTTCATCCTTCATCCATCATCATCCATCATCCTTCATCCATCATCCTTCATCCTTCATCCATCATCCATCATCCTTCATCCATCATCAATCATCACCATCATTTCTCCACCAACACATTCACTTTATTTTTAAAATAATCACCTGCCTTCATTCATTACAAAAAACAAGACTATCCGCTTGGCAGCGTATTTTTTCAGGTGCAATTTTCTGTGGCCAATGCCACCTGCGGTGGAAATTACTTGGTGGCCTTGTACCTTGACGGTTTATAATGAACTCAGGCTTTGAAACATAGGGGTTATATAAATATCCCTAAAACTAACAGCAAGTTTGCCCCTTAAAAATGGATGGTTTCCAAAAGTTCGGAATCTCCGGATTTGCAGGGGTTTTTACAGCCTACTTTCCAGGTGCTGGCTTTTGCGGTGAGTTTCAGGGAGGGTAAATTTAAATATCCAATAAAGGGTTACTTGGTATATTAGAGTTCAGTGAGTTGGGGCCTGAAAGATCAACGCGAGATTGGTCATAGTCTTGGAGGGACAAAAATCTCCACTGAACCATGGTTTCTTCCAGAAAATCGTGGAGACAAAATGTCAAATGTCCAATCCCATTTTTAGACAGGTGAGATGGTTCCTGTAATTGTCAAACATGAAAAGGGTGTGGAAAATGGTGCATGTGTGAGGAAACTTAATGGATTTTTTTGGGGTTCGCAATTTGGATAAATAACGCAGCCTGGTTTTTCGGTCTAGCGTGATTTTCTCCGCCCATTAAACCTTTGAGAATCCCCTTTTGCAAAAATTGCCAAGCAGGGATTCCTTCATGATCTTTTATGTGGTTTCATGGTTTTTGTTGGATGATCTACACTGATCATTTTAACAAAGACCTAGTATTTGTTGTTGCAACATGCTGAAGTCCTTCCATGTTTGACTCACCAAGTTGTCAAAGACATTGTTCATTGAACGTTGGGAATGGACAGGGGCCTTATGTTCTGAGTAGGATTGAAAGAAAGAGTGGTTTGTACGAAAAAATATAGTGTTTAAAGTTTGAGGCTTTAAAACTGTTGAGGTTTAGAAACGAAAGTCAAAAGGATAGACGGTTTAGGGGGGGTTCAAACTTTGACAACATTGGTAGAGAAAGCCAAGCATACGAAACATTGTGTGTTCTTCCGTTATAGATTATATTCAAAAGTCTTGCATGTTTTGCCATGTTTTTGCCAACCATGCGTTTCAAAAAGCAAAAAACGCACACAGATTAAATACGTTTCTTGACTTTTGCTTGCCACCTTTTTTCTCCACCAAAACACTTTATCTCAAAAAACACAAACAATTTTATTTTTTCTTGTTGGATTCGCTTTTTTGGCTCCCATTTTGGAGTTTCCAGAATCAACAAAAAGTACATGAAGGGACCGAAAGTTTCGGGGGCAACTGAGGTCTATCATCACTATGATTGGTGAAGGTCCAATGTCGACCCCTTTGGCTGTCACCAATGCCAGGCGGTTGGTGACGTCCCGTTGAACGGGGGGGAGTGGATGACGAAAATGTGGGTGAACTCTTTGGCTTCCGGATTAAGGTGTTGTGACGACCTTGGGCGATTTTGGTGAGAGGGATGGTGCTGTTGAGGTGGGTTTTTTACCCATTTTTGGGTGCTTTTTGGAAGGGGGGTTAAGATTCAGAACTTCCCTGGTTGATAGTAAGGTTTGTAAGATTTGCCAACCACAAAATGATTGGAGGTGTGTTTTGAACCAAGGAGTGTATATGAATTTTTTCAATGACTTATGAGTTTTAAACAATCTGGACATTCAAAATATCCCTGTAACAAATTTCTGAAAAAAGCACCCCCAAATCAAAGCCCGAAAGAGATTTAAATCTCGCGAACAACTTCCAAATTGCCAGCTTCATTAAAGACAAAATCATCCAAGCTTCAATTCATAAACCCCGAAAAAAATGCACCAGTCTTGCTACTAAAAGCATACTAAAGCAATACAACTTGATAAAAGATCATCTGGGTGGTGGCAACTCAAATATTTTTTTATGTTCATCCCTCTTTGGGGAAGATTCCCATTTTGACTCATATTTTTCAGATGGGTTGAACGGTTGAAACCACCAACCAGTCATGGCATACTACACATGATGCCACTGTTGTTGTCTATTCAGGCCCCTGGTTGGTTAGATTTGGGGAGGGTGACCTCTCAGTGGAATCACCTCCTGCGAGGTTACCTGGCGTACCACGCAACGTGAAGGTGACCAATACGACCACCAGTAGTATTGCATTGGCCTGGGAAGAACCTGAAGATACAGGCTGCCAAGCAAAAAAATGGGTGGATGGGGGGAGATGGTACTGTGGTTCAGAAATCCTGCACCAGTTGGAATGTAGAAAAACTGGTAAATAATGGGAATAAACTACCAACCTCAACTGGTTTTCACGCCGGATTTCTGAAGCATCAACAGTCTGGTAGACCAATGATTTCCTCAAAATGCCAGCTGTGCTTTGGAAGCAACAATAAGAAAGATGAGAATTTTTGCGTATGATGATGATTGCGTTTGGTGTTTGGCTTAGATGGGCAGTTGTGTATATGTGAAAAGAGGTTTGTTTCCGTGCTCCAGAATCGGAATGTCTATATGAGAAAGTCTCACGGGGAGTTTGAGCAAATACTGAATATAATAGATGATTGAACGTTTGTGTTTTTTTCAAGTGTTCTTAGGAAGGGTGCCTGTTGGTACAAAAAAATACTTCCAACAAAATAACAACCACAAACAAACACGGAACTTTTCGAAAAAAAACAGCTTCACCCCCGAAGCCTTGAGGAAAGTACGTATTCAAAAGCCTTGGTTGACTTACCTATGGGAATCCCTGGGATTCTTCCCGGCATATATCACCCTCCATTTAAAGGGCTGGCACAGCGGCTGAAACCGTTGGAAACTGGCAGAAATCGGACGACTGTAGTCTTCTGTTGGGCTTGGTACAAGTCTATGGGTCAACCCCCCCCAAGAGGTTTTGCTTGCGAGGGGTTTTTAAGCCATTCCCGGCTGCGGAAAGGATTTGATGTCCATCAAGGGGATATAATTTTGTTGAAACAATGAAAATTTGCCCTTTATGGTGGGAAAACATATTTGTGCATTTTTCAAATTGAAGGGCTTCCAATCAATGCCCATTTGTGTAGCCTTACCTCCTTGCAAGAAGGGCCCGAACAAACCGTGATTTGGATGATGTTGTAATCCAGGTGAACAAAACTTATGTGTCATGTTTTTGTTCCCCCAAGAAAGGAATAATTCGAAACTGCCCATAGAAATGTACATGTTTTTTTTGAAAGAGCTACCACCAGTTTCAAATCAGCATTTGTATTCATATGAACGTTAGATTTCGGGTTCCACCTCCTGGCCCACTTGGGATTTGGGTGGCAAAACCACAGACACAACCGCAGGTTGTGTCCCTATCCATCAGTATCGCATCTTGCGCTACTACGGCGATCAAGGCGCGATCAGAACGGAAAAGAGTGGCTGAGAAAAACAGGTTTTTTTTGGCGGAATGTCTGGAACCCAAGCATCGAACATGTTGGGGTTCCGGTGTCAAGTGCTGGCATTATGGGTATATGATATACATACAGACTACATACAGTAGATTTCTTGACGATGAATACAATATGTTTTGCCATGTTTTTGATGATACCTTTTTTTACATAGTATACCTCACTGTTTCTCTATCTATATATATTTATATATATATATATAAATATAAGCTAAAAAGACACGCACTAGTTGATGCCTTACTTGCATCTCATATATGCATCCCGGATACTTTTTCCCGCAGAAAAAAAGTCAGGTTTCAAGATTGTCGGCTACGCTGCAGCAGCCAGCGGAACTTTGCAGATTCCGGCAGTTTCTTTGGCAATGAAATGATGTTTGGGAGTGAAAAAAACTCTCGAAAACCGATTTGCGATGGTCAAAAAATTACCCAACGTTTCCTATAAGAATCCGAGGATACTTCCATGGATGATACTAAGATGATCTGACAAATGGCCTGACAGACAGACCCCTTCCAGGGTGGTTTTAACAGAGGATTTTGGTTCCAAATCCACTTGGAGTTGGGGTGAAATGGTAAAAGATCCAAATTTCATCTATGAATATTTAGAAGCGAATCTTCTTAATGTATACTCCCTGGAGCATGGAGGTGGATGGTTCAGATGATTTTCCTTTTCAATTGGATGATTTTTAGGTGAACCAGCCGTTACCTTCCCAGTGTGTAAAAGATCTTCAAATTCTCAATCCTTCACCCCAACCAAAACGCACCTGCTGGACAGGCACGAGAATATGTGGATGATGGACGTTGTTTCGTAGATCCGGGCGTCGTTGATGATGGTTCTTGTAATTGTCCACCATCTTGTTTTACCACAGGCGGGAATCTTTCGGGATTTCTGTCGGCATTTGTTTCGAGATGGCATTCTTTCGAGATGGCGTTCATCCACTCAGAAGGTTGATAATTACCGTTGATGGTTCCGAAATCCGGCGAGAACTCACCAGTTGAGCAGTGTTCAAAACCCTGGTTTGTGGTTTGATATACGGGATTGTACTACATTATACTACCCAATTATATGGAGATTATGATAAGCCAATATAAGGAT
Organism: Breviolum minutum Mf 1.05b.01; assembly: GCA_000507305.1. Taxonomy (NCBI): domain Eukaryota; class Dinophyceae; order Suessiales; family Symbiodiniaceae; genus Breviolum; species Breviolum minutum. The sequence continues at coordinate 36,616 of DF241059.1, forward strand.
CCCTATTAACCAACCAGGATTCAATGGAAAGTAATAAGTTTTTTTTTTTCGTGGCTCAGTTGATTCCCCAACTATAAATTGCCTGGCATTTATACCGTGCCACTTCTCCCCTGCAGGTGAACTGTACCGTTTCCAGGTCCAAGCCTGTGTACCTCGGACTTTTGGAGGAAGCGAAAATTTTCCAACCTTCAACAAAAGTCTTTGGTGTGGTTTTTAACGGTTGTTTCCCGTTTTGTGTGTGTATTTGTTTGTTGTTTGGGGGCATTTTTTGGGGGGAGGGGGTGAAAGGGTATGTTTTTGCTTGCCATTTTTTTTGGGGGGGAGGTTGAAGAAAGAGGGTGGATGGGATTGATTGTTGATTTTATATGTTGCACACTAAAAGGTGACTTATATTTTATGTTTGGGAGGTAAGCCAAGCGGTTTTCAGGTTGTTAGATAAATCTAGCCATGCTCAGAAGACATACATATATAATAGTGAATTGTTGAAACCACCTCAAGCAATTTCATTTAGTTATTGTTTGACTGAAACGACCACCCATCCAAGAAAATCCGGGGAGATATGATTTGCTTTGGGTATATTATGTATATAATTGCATATTATAATTAGTGATTATGTATCTCATTACATGACTGAGTCCTCCAGGGCATGAGTCATGGTTTTTCCTGGCTTGATCCATCTTCACCTGTTTTCTCAACCTGTCACGGGTTTCCACCAGAAATGATTTCTGTTGTGGCGAACCGGAAATGGATCCAGAAACCAAAAAAAAATTGCGAAAAACCATCCCCGGTCGAGAAAGATAGCTAAGAGCTACAGTTTCTTTAGAAAAATGTATGTTTGTTTTGCTAGGTGAAGATTCGTTGGATACTTTCTTTGTGAAATCTGAAGGGAGTTTTGGGATTTTCCACCTGCAGGCATAGTTTTTTTTATGAGGGGGGTGTAGGAGGTACCGGCATTTCTGAATCAGTTTCATTCCGTTCCGATAGCTGTCCCATAGCTACCTATAGCTACATAGTCTTCAAAAAAACGAGGCGAAATTGTACCTTTTCTCATTGGGGGATCAGGCCTCCCATGACGCATCCATGGGGCGATTGTATATTTACCTACATACCGTTATACCCATTTACCGTAAAGATCAACCATTATGGTAGGTAAATATACTGTACCATAATTACATGCCGTTGTATGGGATGTTTCCTATCAAATCACCCTTTTGTTGGGTTGGAGGGTCCCAAAAAAATCTGCTGGAAGGTCTTGGGTGCCTATGGTGACAGCACTTTGGAGCTGACTGAGGCTGGCAGACAAAAAAGAGGGAAGTCCAAAGACTGGAAGTTTTCCAAAGAACTACAGTAAGAGGTTTGTATGGTACATGTTTGTTGAATAAACATGAATAGACATTAACATGCTTGAAGATTTCTTTCGTGCCATTAAAACCCGTCGTTTCCATTCTTAGCTGCTATATTTGCAGATGGCAATCTTTTCGAGCAGTCGCGGAAGTTTTTGTTGTTGAGAAGTTCAATCATCCCATTTTGTTGATGTTTGATAAGATTCAATCATAGGATTCTTTTTTCGGGGGTGGTGGTGATTCCCCTAATCTTCCCTCAGGTTCCACCCCAATCTTCCCGGCCAGAGTGGAGTTTGTTGAATCGCCACGTAATTACTTCATTCATCAGTTTAAGAAGATTGATGACATGTATGGAAGGGAGCAACTACCAACTATAATTCTTATCATGAATTTAATGGAAGTATTAGATATCTTATATCTTACTTCCAGTATTTTATATCTTACTTCCAGGATAACTGTAATTCATCTATCCAGTCCATTTTTTGTTGTTGTTTAACTTCCAACCCAAAACCACCCCGCAGCCACCGATGAAACGTTTAAAAGCTATCAACTCCCAACTCGGGTAATTACGGTACGCCTTGAAGGATGTCCATGTTTCGGGGGATGGTAAATCCCCAAGACCATCCATCTCTGTCCACGACTTCGCATCCTTTTTTCAACTGGGGGTTGGGGAAAACCAACTGGCAAATCGTCTAGGTTGTTGACAGTATGGCATCCTGGAATGGCCCAGCATCCCCACCCCTCCCCAAGATGGGAATCCTTGCTGCTCAGGGTCCATTGGGTTGTGGCCCTAATAGTGGTACAGTCTCGGCCTATGCAGCTGATCGTCCTGGTGCAGTGCGTGACATTCGATTGGGAGAACCTGAAGGAACGGAGATTTTGTTGTCGGCGACTTAGAGTTTTTGAGGAGATGATGTGGTTTTAAGGGTAGTAGATGTGCATGATTTGAGGATTCAGTTTTGCTTATATAAAGGGTATAGTCTAGTGATGTATAGTGTATCATGTGAGAATTTATTTTCAGGATGTATGAAGAAGTATGAAGATGTCAGGTATAGAATATTCCGACAAAGTCCGGAAAAGTTTGAACAGGACTCTTCTGGGTGATTCGCATCACATCATATTTTTTCCGGGGGGTCTACAGGGGACTCATCCGTTTTTCGGTTGTCACTAGTGAAATAGGATCAGCTATTCAACCGGGAAAAACGTCTTCCAAGCGGGTTGGATGGCGCCAACCAAAATCAGAAAGTTGTGGTCCCAAAAAAGCAAGCAACTTCATTTTTTTCCTTAATGATCCAAAAAGTACTCAAATAATACAGGAATCATTAAATTACCTATTTTGGAGGAGATCAAACACTGTAAATGTATGGTACTTTTGAGAAATTTGCCCATGATCTCTGTAAGATTGCCCCTGGTTGCATCATGATTTGCATCCGGATTTTCCGGATGCTGACCACCACAACCCCGCAGCCCCTGATCCTTTGCCAACCTTCAGGTCTTGGACAGCTCCCAGTACTGATGGCATGAATGGTTCCATTTTTTCTTACGAAGTGGATTCTTGGGATGCAACAAAAGTCGGTTGATGTAATTTTTTGAGGTTATATGTTTCTTTGGTGATACTTTTGCTGGTGATACAAGCTATACATTGAGATGGTGAGAAGGTATTTGGGGAAGATATTAGTTGGGGCTCTTAGTCGCAGAATGCTTTTATTCTTTGATCTTGCGTTTTTGTCGGGATTGCCCGTGGCGCATAGTTTTTTTTGATATTTTTTTGTTTCAGTTGACTTGCACTTTTACACTTCCCGCAAGGGTGTTCTGTTTGGACAAGCGGAACTGGTTTCAATGCAGACGTTTTGAAAAAATCAGGAATTTTCACTTCAACTTGAGTTGTTTGTAGAAAAAAATCCTCCCTCAAATGGCCCAACATTTTTGGCTCGTTTGTTGGGAAGGGTGAAATTGTGAGCCATTCAACCCAAAGAAAAAACGGTGGAAGGGTTGCAGATGGAGAGCGGTTTTTAATACAGCTCAAATCAAAGTAAATTTGGAATCCATACAAGTTTATGCCGCACCGTTTTTTTTTTTTCGGATTTGTTTGGGTGCATGCCTTCGAAGAAATTAGCAACATGGTACCCAAGGCTATCTCATCATTATCAGACGATGTTATTTATATTATATATATTTATACCAGCCCCCCCCCCCGGGGGTGGTGTTTGAACCCTAAGGCGTTGCTTAATGGCACCCTTTACCATCCATTTGGCACCCCTTGGAGGGTCCAGGTAAGTGTTTATAAGTATTTGAATATCCACATTCATGTATTAAAGCTCTCCCTATCTTTCTAAAGCTTACAGCAGTATCGGATCCCCCCTGAAAATAGGGACCCCCTTCATTCCACAGAATCGCTACCCATTTTTGTCTTCGTCGCTCAGGAATTGGATCAAGGTGGTATTTTTGTCTCCTTGGGCAATACGACAGAGACCAGTTTCAGGGTCGAAAATCTTCAATTGCAATTCGCCTATGTCTTCAGGAGAGGGAAGGAATGGAAGGTTCAATTTCCTGAACCTTCCAGTTTGGGTACCAAAATGGTTTCTTCCCAATGGTGTCAATTAAGCATCCCTTAGGGTTTAGCGACTCCATGAAACGAAGCCGGGGAAGGGCTAAACCCCTGAAGATGATCTCGCTTCTTTTTAGGATTTTCATAGGAGCTACCCTCCGGTAAACTAGCATAGCTGGCTGGATTATCCCCCATTTTCAATAATTAGGGAATACATCTTCAATCCGGGTCCATTTTCCATTGCTATGTTGGTTACCGGAGTGTATGTTAGTTTCAGGAAGTGTAAGTCAACAGCACCTAAACCCCAAACAGCCATTGTAATCGCTGGGCATTTCGGCGAGGGTGCTTGTCAGAATCGGGAGATTTGGAGAAAATTCACATACCTAAAGATTTACATTCACGAAATTTAACATCGCCCCTGAAAAATGCTAGTTGGAAGTCTACTTTCCTATTGGGGTTCGGTAACTTTTCAGGGGCAAACTGTTCAACTTCAGGGGGGGTACAACCAAAATTGGGCTTCAATCTCATTAGCATTGCAACAACAAAATCCCACAGAAAAATCGATGTGTGACATTTCTCTACGGAAAATTTGGCTCCCTGTTGATTTGCTCAGCCTTTGGAGCTACGAAAAGAAGTTGCATTGAAAAACCACGACGGCAACCACGATGAATCATCAAAAAACCCACCATAAACCACCATGATAAAGTCATTTATTGTTTGTCCATAGTTTTTTTGTTCGGAGCAAAAATTCATGTTGAAGAAAATCTACCTTCAGTTCACTCTGATGTGCAGCAGCAGATTTTGGTGCCCCCATGGGTGACAACAGCAGCGGGAAGCAAAATGTCCACAGGATCAGCTCGCAGAATTCAGCTGGCTATGTGACACGTTCCAACATCTTCAGTTTCTTAGCTAGCACTGTGTGAAGTCAGGGGAAACAGGGTAGAAAACCGACCAAAGACTGGGTCATATATGAGGTGCTTATTCATTCCATGTTGTTCCATGATAAGATCGCATGTTTGATGTTGAAATCTAATTTTGATTTTTTTCAATTTACCAGTGCGGTTGTTGTTGTTGTTGTTGTTGTTGTTGTTGTTGTTGTTGTTGTTGTTGTTGTTGTTGTTGTTGTTGTTGTT